>JBBPMP010000558.1:0-17500 GCA_038090395.1 Boletales sp. KT-2023a
GAGTCTAATGGTCATCTTTTTTTACGAATTTCGAGCGGTGGCTGGTGTGCAATTGGCTTCCGGAGTTGAGGCTTGCATTGAAGACAAAATTTCCCACGCGGCCAACTTAGCCGAAAAGAACAGTAATGTGACTAGTACCATACATACACTCGCCGGTCGGAATTGCGTCAGATGTTGATCGTACATCGAATTTCCGAGTCCACGGTAGTGTCCGCAAGGCGTCTGATACAAACATACAGTAAATCCGGAATCGCCGGCCGATGTCGTTGGCATTCGCACAAGCGCCAAGTTGCGCGACGACTCGTCTGGCAACACCTAGATCAGCGTCGAAAAAAGCGTTCGATCCGGCGGCACGGACGATTCGAAAGGCGATGAGAGCTTTTCTGGTCACTCGGCTCCGAAAAGAGGACAAGCGGTGAGTAACACAATGGATCGGTTTCCGCAAGCGATCGATCGATGCCAAGTCTCGCCCCCGACGAGCCCGAAGAGTTGATGAACCGTTCTAAAAAAGCCTGGTAATGAAGCCTGGTTCGACCCGGTTGCTAGAGAACAGCAATGCATCCATCACATGGGTCAGGCTCGAGGCGGTCATTGGCATTGCATCACACGGAAGCTATTGCGCCACGATCGGACGAGGCGGGAATGTTGCATCACATAGCCGCCAAACAAAACCGGGGCAAAAGAGTTGATGCATCACACAGAGGACGGAGGCGAATGGAGAAAGTGAGGGTGATGTATCGCACGGCGATCTGGACATGGGATGGCCCGGATGGCCTGGAGTCCTGGACTAACGCCGATCAGCATCACAGGGGGCGAGAGAGGCAGAAATGTTGCATCGCACAGCCGGAATCGGGATAGAGGTGCCCGCATGGGCTGTACCACACAGCTCCATCGATAAGGCAGGGCTTGCCACTTGGGGCAGTCGACTTATCGCAACGCAGTGACAAGTACAGGACGAGGAATGGTAGGGGCAATGGAGATGCATTCGTCATATCTCGCTCCACCAGAACTTGCATCGCGTTTCATGCATCGATTGAACTGGATCGCTAGGTGGGTCGAGTCGTCCTTCCAGCAATTCACCTCAACTTTGCACAATCATCGGACATCAATCATTGGAGCAGTACACATAATGTTCTAGACAACCCGCGCATGACACGCGCAACGTAACCCGACGTAGTTTTTTCATGACAAGCCTAAATTTAAAAACGCTCGTGATGCTAAGGTGCAAACGCAAACCGGTGTCCGTTCGTGTCTAACGTGATTAAAAAAAAAGGGACGCATCGTTACAAATAAAATTTATGATACATCACCAGGAATGATAGTCCATGGATGGGTCGTAACATAAAAACATGAAAAGTCCGAACGAACGTGACCTTCACGTTTCAGGCGTTTCGCGCCCGACCGGATTCGGATTCGACGATGCGATGGTGGGCACCGACGCTTTTGAATAAGACATTTGCATCGTGGATGTGGCGGTCTCGTTCTGCGCGTGCTCCACAGGCGAGGCGATTCCGCCTTCATAGCCAAGCCACGTGTATCGCTTGCAGTTCGGTCCCCGAAGCAAGAGAATGCACAGCTGCCACACGAACCACGCCATGGACAGTGCAGATGCAGCACGCCAGCCATACATCAAGAAGATGCTGGCGCCCGCAGACGTGCCCATCGCTTGCCCAGCGGACAGCTGGCAAGCCTTCAGTGCGAACGACCTTTTGCCACCAAATGATGTGTGCTTACCGAAAGCGTCAAGACAGCATTCAGACGTGATCGTGCGTTCTCCGAGATCCTGATTAGGAAAGATATACGTCAGAGGCGTCGCTCGACGGTTCAGCAGCAGATACGTACCCAAAGATGATGGTTTGCAGACAGACGGCTTGGATTTGTCTGAAAGTATTCAATCCGAGACAGACGACGATCACTACAGCGACGTTGACACCTTCCGCTGCGGTTCCGATGCCTTGGAAGACAAGAAGGCAACACGTTGATGCCAGCAGCGCCAGCCAAGGGCCAAACCGATCGATAGAGGGTCCAAATATGGGACCGACAAGCACTCCCACGACCCCAATAAACCCGAATAAGCCGATATACAACCTGACTTCCTGTTTCAACCAGTTCGAACACGTGACAGAGAAAGACCTACGTCGAGTAATTAAAGGGCGATCCTCCCAAAAGGAAAGTGAGGATCTCCCAAAAGCTAGACCAGCACGCAACGGATGCCACGTTGACGAGCACCACCTGTACGAGCCGTGGTTCTGTGAGGAGGTACTTGACCATCGTGTACAACGTTTTGAGGTAAGTGAGATCAGGATTCTTGCACGGTTGGTCGGGTATGAAGAGGTAAATCCCGATCAAGGCGACAACCTGTACACCTATGGATGCGTAGTATACCGTGCGCCAGTTGAAATAGTATGCAATGATCCCAGCCGCCACGCGAGCTAGCAATATTCCGAGCATGATGCCAGACTGTAGGACTGATACCGCAGCACCACGATGTTTCGGAGGTGCCAAATCTACAGCAAACGGGATAAGAATTTGAGGGGTCACGTTGAAGATGCCAAGCACGAAGGCGAACGTCTTGAAGATGAGCAAGGTTTTCGAGAGGACCAATCCGACTGAGAGGCATGTCGTGACGAACACGAGTGCCAGGATCAACTGACGTCGTCGGAGCAAATCCCCCAGGGGAGACAAGAAAGAGAGACCGATGCAGTAACTGTTGTTTCGCAGACATACTTAGCTTCGGCTGGCTCATGAAAGAATGCCGATATATACCCGACTTGGTACATCGTAGGAACTCTAAAATGACGTTAGCCCGGGCTAGTGTGAGATGAAATCTCTCACAGTGCGGCATCCGCATGCGTCGTTTGAAAGTCGTTCGCCATCTGAACTGCGAACTCATATGAGCTACGAGACGAGGAGCAAAAGACGAACGAGACAAACTCATCAGTGGCTGGCAGTAGTACATATTCGCCACCGCTTCGGCAAGTTAGTCAAAAGATCCTCGGCTGGAAATGAAACCACCCACTGAATGTACACGCCATCCCAAATATGATGTTCGACCATGGCCCGAAGTCGAACGGACGCGTGGCAGAATACCTGAGTCGTTTCGGAATGACCAGGAAGCCAAAGTCCTTGCGCGGGACAGCGGGTGTTTCGGTAGTCGGAGGGGCCTGTTCTACATCCATCGTGGCCAGCGATGGAAATGAACGGAAGTGGGGGGTGCAACAGCACGAGTGACCGTGCAGCAAGTCTACAGGCGCAGGTTATAAGCTCGCGACCCACACAAACAAGCGAGACATATGAATCACCGCCTTAAGCCTGCAAATATTATATTGGTTCCTCGCGGTGCAGTCACCCACGCGATGAGGGCGTAATTGATTATCGCTGTGTGACGAAAACGGTGAAGAACAGTTGTTCCTCAAATCTTCGCAGATGGGATCCTCCGCTGAAACTAATCGGCTGTGCCTATGTCGTGATCCGGCCAGCGGAGGTGGGAACGATAGTGACGAGGCGGAATCCCGGTATGGGACCATCCCATCACGAATGTTGCCGCGGCGGCGACCATGTCAATGGAAACTCAAGTGCTCTGTTAAGGCTCCGAGATATGATGGATAGATGTGCCAGGCACCAAGGTGAACGTGACCGAGGTGATAGGGTGACGCAGGTGGTGCCCCCGTCCTCGTCAAGTCTGCTGACCGAGCTTGGCGACGAGCGTTGCATAGGAGCAAAGTGCCAAGCGCGGACGCCGAGTCCCGCGAAACCTCGCAGTTCGCTGAAATGACCTGGATGGGCGCGGATGCGGCCAGCTGTCGCCACGAAGCAGCGAATCATGATGGCACTGGAGCCACGTTCTTTTTTTTTTACGCGAACTGGGGTGCTCCTATGAACACGCGCATTCCTGCCACTGGCAGCAACTTCTTTCGGCGCTCGTTTCAGTGGGAAAGCGGCGAGCCTGCTGCGTCGATACCGCTCGTGTTAGGGACGTCGAATTCCACAAGGTGGTATGACGGTAACCAGTCTACTTTTCAAACTCAGGCGTTGTTGGTCTTGTGCGCTCGTCATGTGCATGTGTTGCCACGTATCGACAACCCACACGGCGCGATTTTCGTTGGAGCACCCTGGCCAGATCGTATTCTACTCCGGGATACGTTGTTTCTCATACACATGCATTTCTGTGCCTTCATTTCGTAACTTTGAACGCCCACGTTTCAGTTCATACGAACGACTCGGAGACAGAGCGCCCATGTGTTCTGCCATGGATCGTCCTGCCTTTCCGTCCGCCGCATCTTTGGAACGTCACAATGAATGACCTGTTGTTTGTTCTCTTACGCCGTGACCAGCTGGAGAACGACAGGTTGGAATGCCCCATTCTCAGGCTGTCGCCGAGCCGCGTTAGGACCTCGGTACCCTGATTCACGCTGTTGGATAGACGTCGTGGGATTGTCGTTCTGCCCATCGATGGCGCGCCTACATTGACCCTAGGTACACGGCACGCCCTGCCCGATCGGTGCACCGTTGCGTCGTGTCGAGCCTCGAGGTTGGTTCTTCGACGTCGTCCTTCCACATAATCGCCGTACGTTCTCCCGCTTTTCTAAAATCGCACTTGAGATGCACCGTCGTTCATTTTCGACGGTAGTGCGCCGCGTTCGGTAAGTCCCAGATGCAGTCGCGTCCGTTTACCTTTTCGTGTCGTTGTACGGCCACTACCTATTACATATGTCACCCATACAGCGCCCATGTCGCATCTAAAATACATGCACCGAACGTGCCCCAATCGCCTCTTCCCGCTCTTCCCCCCTTGCTTTCCCTTTGGCTGGCTTTTAAAAAAGAAAAACATGAATTAAACCGCGATCCCCCATATCATGTCAGCCTCCCCAGTGACGCACGTGTCCGCCGTCGCCTGCCGCTTCAACTCCGTTTCCGTCTCCGTCCCCGTGTCCGTCTCCGTGTCCGTTTCTGGACCCCTGTGGACCGACCCCGTCCTATTCCCCTGCTCCGCGGCATGCGGCTGCGCGCACCCCGAATGGTGACCGTCATCCAGACACCGCCTCTGGCCCACTCCAAACCCGCCTTGGTGCCCGAACCAGACGTGCCGCCCGCAGTTGGGTCCGCGTGCGAACAGCACAACGAGTTGCCAGCCGTACAGCCCGACGGAGAGCGCGGCGGCGGCGCGCCAGCCGTATCGCAGGAAGACGGAGGCGCCGACCGAGGATCCGATCACCTGACCTGCAAAAAGCTGTCCGGCACCACATCCATACGTACGTGCGTCCACACGGCGACAGGCAAGAAATGCAGGGATGACGAACGTCAGTCAGGTACGCCAGACACGGAATGCAGACGAAAAAAAAAATGAAATGAAATGCAGGAGCACGAAACAAAGCAAAAAAAAACGGACACGAACCGAGAAAGTGAGGAGAGCGTTCAAGCGAGATCGTGCCTCTTCCGATATGCTGTAAAAACGGTGTGAGCATCGGGAATCGTACCAGGGACCTCCCCGCAGCCGGACGTACTCAAACACGATCGTCTGCAACGACACCGTCTGCGTCTGTCGACCCGCATCGACCCCAAAGCACACGATGGCCACGACGGCAATGCTGAGCCCTCCGGCGGCGGTCTCGAGCCCTTGGAACACCAAGAGACAGAGCGTCGAGATCAGGACGACGTGCCACGCGCCGAACCCGTCGATAAACCGGGCCGCCAGTGGTGCCGAAAAGATGCCCAACACCCCGATGAGCCCAAACAAGCCGATCCAGAGTCTGTGTGCGATTCATCGTCAGCGTTTCTCTGCGCGTGTAGGAAAATAAAGGGGGGCGCGCGTGAGCACGTACGTCGAGAAATGGTATGGTTCGTCGTCCAGCAAGAACGTGAGCGTGACCCAAAAGTTTGTCCAGCACGCGATAGATGCCAGGTTGATCAACGCCGCCTGGACGAGCATCGGTTCCGTAACGGCATACGTGAGCATGGACCGGAGGATCGCCGGGTACGTCAGCTGGGGATTCTTGGGCGGGCAGTCCGGCACGATCCAGTAGGCGCCGCACAGCACGAGGGCTTGCAAGCCGGAGGCGACGTAGTAGACCGCACGCCAGGTAGTAAAGTAGCTGATGACGCCGCCCAGGAAGCGAGCGAGGAGGGTGCCGAGCATGACGCCCGACTGGAGCATCGACACCGCGGAGGCGCGATGGGGTGGCGCTGCCAGGTCGGCTGCGAGAGGGAGGAGGATCTGAGGGGTGACATTGAAGACGCCAATGAGGACGGCAAGAATACGGTAGGCGAGGAGGTTCGTTGCGAGAGCGAGGCCCACGGACAGACAGGTCGTTATACCAACGAGGGTGAGGACGAGCTGGCGGCGGCGTACAAGGTCGCCAAGCGGGGAGATGAAGAACAACCCGACGCAGTATCTGTCACCAACGCGATGAGAAACGGGTCGTGCACATCATAATCAGGACACCGGCAACAGACCCTGCTTCATACATTGTAGGCATCCTGTCCGGCAGTTGAATAGTGGCGTTGGAACAAACAGGGATCGAACCTACCATGCGAGTGCGCCATAGGATTGCTGAAATGAATTCGCCATCTCGACTGGGTCACACAGGACATATGTGAGCGAGGAATGCGCCAAGAGAAAATCATCATACTTTCACTCACTCGGGAGGGGCTGGCAATAATAAAGATTAGCCGACACTTTTTTTTTTTTCCGAGTTTAGCGCAACGGGCACAGACATCTTATCAGACATGACGGCATGCGCTCACCAAATGTGCACAACAGCGCAAGACCGAACAGGGACCACCACCCGAGAACGAGCTGCCGACCAGGGCTGTCTCGCAGCCGTGCGGGTACGGTGAAGACCCCGAAATCCTTGTGTGAACGCACGTCGTCGGGGAGTGATGCGACTGAGGTGGCCCAGGGCGCTGCGGGCTCTGGATTCAGCACGGTCGCCGTCGATGATGACCAGCAGGGCCGCAGGCCGCCCGAGCCATCGATCATCACGAAGAATGGAAGATATCACGTTGTCGATCGCAGTCCCGTTTTTTGAATTATGAATGAACGAGGTTCCGATGGAGGGAAAAGTGTGACGACAGAGCGAAGGGGCTGTAGCTAGAACGACGACGCAAACGAAAAAGGAACGAGGGGGGCACGAAGAGAGGAGGGTCTCGCTTGGCAGATGGAAGATAATATACCATGCCGCAAGTCGCTGGTCCTCAGGGCCGTTTCTTTTTTTTTTCTTACGCCTGGTGGCGGACTCAAGCGCAGTTTTTTTACCCGGTGAGGTACGTCAGTCGCGCTTCCACGTTCTTACGGGATCGCTCGTGAACCTAACGACCTGGCGTGCAAGCCACCTCCAAGGGGCCGAACAAGCAGAAGTGCATTCACTGACGACGTGCGATAAACCGTTGCTCACCTATCTGGATAATTGATGTAATCAGTCCGTAAGACACAAGCTTGAGGAGATGATACGAACAACCACACGCTTACGTTGCGCTCCGTTCAACGTCGCCGCGCTCGCCGTCCTGGAATGAATCAGCCCACATGCACTACAACGGTTGCGATGAAGTAGTACAGCCTGGGCGATCACGTCAAAGTCCGAACATGAATCCAGGATCCAGCAACACGCCGACGTGGGTTGGATTGCCGCTCCCGATGAAGCCAAGGTTGCATTTCCCACCACATCAAAACGAGCACGTCCCCGCGTGCGAGCGACACGCAACGGCATCGGGGGCTGGCGTCGTATCGCGAACAAACGTTCATGACCGTTTTCCCTCGACCGTGCGTCGTCTCTCCACCCCTGCCGACACGTCCATCAACATGTCTAAGCGCTACCACTCGAGCGCTCGACGTTCGCCAGTCCAATCAAAATTCCTGCGTAGTACGCTCAGGGCGATTCGCGAAAGCAACGTAAACAATCGCCCTCAGTCCCACATGCGTCGGATGCGAGTAGTGCCATGGCACTTCCGATGCGGCTATATGGATGTGCATTGCGCACTGGCAGGACGTCTCGGCACATCACTGACAACCACAGCCTTGGAATGCAATCGCGCCGACGGATGTCACATCCACACCACTCGTACGTCCGCCCTTGACCCCGGCCCAGCAAAACCTCGTCTCGAGGAACGGTACCGTGAGATCCGAGTCACCGCGGCTTCGAGCTAGATCCAAAGCAGGTTGGTACAAGCGCACGGGCACGGACACTCTGCCTGACAGGTACCTGCCGTACTGTCCAATCCATTTTTTTTTCTCCTCCGCCACCATAGCCAACATGACGGTGACGTGCCCGCGCATGCGTCGTACGTGTCGCCCCAGCCCCTGCATAAAACAGAAGCTGTGTCATCCCTTGTAATACTTTTTTTAATTGACATGTTGATTAGAAACCGTTGTGATGCCATACATGGGATCAACACGCTTCAGACCGTTTTTTCTGTGATCCACTGCACCGTCATCACACGTATGTTCACGGCGAGGCCATAGGGTGCATAAGTTCGACCCTATGCTGTAGAAACCGCGACGGATCGTGATGCATCAAATGCATGAGTATGACGTTCATAGAGTGGGTTGTGCCCTGAAGGTGGACGCGGCGCGGTGAGTAGCAGGAACCCATCGTCACATACACTTGATCATTTCATCGTCGAGCAAATAATTAAAAAGTCTTGATTTAGTGGAAATGGAACATCTCGTTATTGATACTGTACATACACGCACGCAGAGTCTTCATACATTTTTCACGCCGCCGCCACCGCCCGCCCCACCGCCCGAAACGCCTCCAATGCCGCCCACGCCTTGCCAGACGCGATGCTCTCCCGCGCCAACCTCACCCCGTCCTCAAAATCTACCGCCAAGCCCGCGACGACCAACACGGCCGACGCATTCATCAACACAAACTCGCGCACCGGCTTCAGCACCGCCGCCCCTTCCGCCCCCTCTGTCAACAGCGCCGTCAACGTCGCCGCGTTCGCGTCCGCGCTTGCACCCACCACCGCCTCGAGCGGGTGCACGTCCAGCCCAAACGTCGCCGGGCACACCACCCTCTCCACCACCTCGCCCTCTCCCCCCGCCTGTACGTCCCATATCGACGTCTCGCCCGCACAGCTCACCTCGTCCAGCCCTTCCTTGCCGCACACCACCATCGCGCGCACCCCCGCCCGCTTCAGATACGCCGCAAACACCGGGCCGAGCGCCGGGTCCGCGACGCCGACGACGAGCCCCCTCGGCCGCGCCGGGTTGAGCAGCGGCCCGAGGACGTTGAAGAGCGTCCGGAACGGGAGGCGCTTGCGCGTCGCGGCGAGCCCCGCGAGCGCAGGGTGGTAGTGCGGTGCGAGCAGGAACGTAAACGGCCTGCGCGCCACAGGCGTCGGGGGCGGGACGAACGTGCAGCCGAGCGCTTGCAGGACATCGGCGGATCCAGAGGCGGAGGTGGAGGCGCCCGCGCCGTGCTGGCCGCGCGTGTGTGTGTGAGCTGCGTACGAGCAATGGGTTGGAGACGTACCTTGACGACGCGCGCACCGGCGCCGGCGGCAACGATGGCGGCAGTGGTGCTGACGTTGAAGGTGTTGTGGCCGTCGCCGCCTGTGCCGACGATGTCGACGATAAAGTCGGTGTCGGATTCGATGTCGGCGGGGTGGGCGTGCGCGCGGAGGACATCGACGGCGGCAGCGAGGTACTCCGGGCGGCGCTCGAGCTGGCGTATGTGGAGCGCGGCGAGAAAGGCGCCGATCTGCGCGGGCGGGATGGATTCGGGGACGAGGAGATGAGCGATGGCATGGGCGAGGTCGTCGGGAGTGAAGGTGTCGGGCGATGCGACGAGCTTTGCGAGGAGGGGTCTGAACGTGTCGGACATGGTGGTAGAAGGGAGCTCGTTACAGTAAGTAAATAATTACTAGTACGAGTCAGACCCGGCAGTTGTCGAGGCTGTAAATCAATATATCCTTGGCGCCCACCGCCACCAGCTCGTCCATGACCCGCGCGCTCTCCTTTTTCTCGACCATGGCGCTCACGTCCACCCACTCCGAGTCTTCCAACGGGCTGACGGTTGGTGCACGTCGGCCGGGTGTGATCCGCACGGCGCTGGGGAGCGCCGCGCGGGGGATGTTGTACGAACAGACGACGTATTTCTCCGCGGCGACGACGCCGGCGATGCGGGCGGCGATCAGATTGATGAGCGAGGTATGGTCCGCGCGGGAGGGCGTGTTGGACTTGATGAGAACGGCCTCCGTGTCGAGGAGGGTCGCGATGGCGCGCAGACCGGCCGCGCGCATCGTGTCGCCCGATTCTGGCGGGGGGTGAGCGCGAGCGAGGAGGGTCGGTGAGACATACCGACGAGATCGACTGGAGGGGGTCAGCACGCGTTCCTCTGTGACGGACGGATGGACCGACCGATCCCATCCGCGAGGCCGAGCGCACAGGCAGCCTCGACGCTGCCACCGATGTACTGCACCTTTGTGCGGTGGTCGCCGACCAGTGCGAGGCGATCGTCAAGGGCGGCAAAGTACTCGCCGACGAGAACCTCGAAGCTGGTGACGATGCGTTTTCCGGCGAGGTCCTGGACGGACTGGAACGGACTCTGTTCGGGGACCTGGACTTGGAGGGCGCATTTGCCAAACGTGAGGCGCTGGACCTCGGTGACGTTGGCTTGCATTTTGGACTCGAGGATGACATCGTGTCCGGTGATGCCGAGGTCGATGTTGCCGTTTCCAACAAAGGAGGGGATGTCGGCGGCGGGGAGAAAGACGCTGGGGGTGTCAGGCAGGGGGCGGGGAGAGGAGGGCGGGGGAGGCGCACAGGGCGATGGGGTGGTTCATGACGAGACAGACGTCGAGACGGTTGGGTCTACGGAACTGAATGTCCGCGCCTGAGGAAGGGCGGTCGGCGTACAGACGGATCTATGTATCTGTGACACACACCGGCGAGAAGCTGCATGCATCGGTCGTGGAGACGACCTGGGACGATGAGCAACGAATGTTGGATCAGAACGAACAAACTCGCCTTTTTTCGGGATCGCAAACAGCAGACGACCGTTGAGAGCGTCGAGATCTAGAGTGATATCGACGATCGTTGGATGTGCTGATGGTCGGACACTCACTCATGGTCAAGAGAGAGAAAAAGTTGGCACTCCGACTTTCTGTCACTCATACTCATACTCGACATGCCATCCGAACGCCAATTCAATCCGTACACCGAGAACGGTGGAACCATCCTCGCCATCGCGGGCTCAGACTTTGCGGTCATCGCGGGCGACACCCGGCAGAGCGAGGGCTTCAGCATCCAGACGCGATACGCCCCAAAGGTCTTTCGACTGTACGCGTCACCCTCGTCATCACCACCCCGTCTCACATCCAACAGGACCGATCGTGCCGTGCTCGCCGTCAACGGCTTTGCAGCGGACGGCAACATGTTTGTGAAAAAGGTGAAGCAGTGTCTGGAGTGGTATCGCCATGCCCACTCCAAGGACATGCCCCTCCGTGCCATCGCGCGCCTCATCCAGACGATGCTCTACGCCCGTCGCTTCTTTCCCTATTACGTGTACAACATCCTCGGCGGCATCGAGGAAGACGGTTCGTCTGCCCTGCTCCGCCTCCCCGTCTCGTCTGATTCACACCAGGCACCGGTGCTGTATACTCGTTCGACCCCGTCGGCTCGTACGAGCGCGAGGCATGTCGGGCCGCAGGGTCTGCAGACAAACTCGTGCAGCCATTCTTGGACAACCAAGTCCGTCACATCTCCGACCCTTTGCCGACATGCGTCCGTGTTGACGCGTACCCCTAGATCTATTTCAAGAATCAGCAGCCTGCACCGGGCACCTCGCATCCCCCGCACCTCCCCCTCCAGACCGTGCTCGCCATCGTCATCGATTCGTTCACCAGCGCGACCGAGCGCCACATCGAGGTCCCGCGATCGCTCCTCTGTTGTCCGCTTGCTCATTTTATCCTTGTCCAGGTCGGCGATGGCCTCGAAATATACATTGTGCTCGCCAAAGAGCGGGGTCTCCAAGGCTTGGAGGCCATTCGGGGCGCACGCGAGCTCACCGTCACGGACGATGGCGAGCGCATCTTTGTCCTCCAGCGAGACCTGAAAAAAGACTAGTCGTTGATACTTTTGTCGTAGCTACCTGGTCTGAAACCAAACATGCACAAATAAAGTAGCCTTTCCTTCCCATCGTCGTTGTCCTCGTCCTCGTCCTCGTCCTCGTCGCCACCCGTCCTTGTGTGTTCGCCGCCTCCAAATGTTCTTCCTTTTGTCCTTCCTTTGTCTTGTCCTCCTCACCCCAGCACACGCTCAGCAGCAGATCGTCTACGACACCGGACACAACGTCACCACCATCGTCGGCACCTGGTCATCTGGCAGCCAAAACGTCCTCACCGGTCCCGTCCGTCTTGCAACCCCTTCTCGCCCCCATCTCTCTTCCTGATGCATCCACAGGGCTTTGCACAACCCGCCAATGAGTCTTTTATCTACCCCCCCACAACTGGCTTGTCCTATTCCTTGTCCGTCCTCTTTCCCCTCTCTCGCAACCGTCTAATCCGCCTCTAGCACCTCCACCGGGTACTATGAGATCGCACGCTACCGCATGAACGGCAACGGTAACCTCTCCCGCTCTCTCTCTCCCCTGTCTCACTCTCCGCAGGCACCCAACCCAACTGCATCACCGGCGTCATGAACTGGTGTCACGGCACCTTTGACTTCCTCTCGAACGGCTCTATCGTCATGTACCCCTTTGGCGATGGCTACCAACAGATCCAAGACCCGTGCGCGCCGACCTCCAACTTTATCGAAAACTACAACGACACCGAGCTCTACATGCAGTGGAACATCTACCAAGACGCCGTGAAGGGGTACACGCTGCAGCTCTACCAGTTCGACGGCACCCCCTTGCCCCCGCAGTGGCTCGTTACCGCCTCGCCCGAGATGCTGCCGACGCAGCCGCTGAGGAACGTGACCGCGTCCAACAAGAACGCCGTGCTGAGCGTGAGCGCGGGCGAGCGGCGGTGGTCGGGCACCAGTCGGTCGATGGTCGCCGTCGTCGCGCTCGTCGTCGGCGTGTCGTGGTTTTCTTGAGCGATAGCACAACGAATAGATTTGTGTTTTGTTGCATGGATGAGATGGCACGGCACAGTTTCTCGTATTCCCCGTTTTATTCTTTTAATTTTTGTTCTGTTTGATACGACGACCTGGTTTTATGGTACGACGGACGTCTTATGGACATGCATACCCCTTGCGACGTGCAGCGCGCCAGTCGCGTTGGGCCTTTTGATCGGGGACTCGCTGTATTTCCTAGCAGTCGGTATATTTCTCGTTGGCGGTGGCGATTCTAGACATCACCGACCATGCGCGTTGGAAACGAGACTGGAGGAGGGAAAGAATCACGAGCACACCGCCGGTGTGGACGACTTGGAGAACACCAGTGAGGTGCATGTTCATGCCTCGGCACCCGACCCCAGAGCATTGATAATGCGTTGTTGGCCGCTCGTTACAAGCTCAAAGGCAAATAATGATGCCAGGATACCGAACATCGATAGCGCAACCCGTCTCGAGGTCGTTCTTGACAAGATAGACCCGAATGCCCTCGCAGCTCGCGGTCGACGAAGATGTACGACCCCCTCTGTGTGAAAGCCGTGCAAAAGTGGATGCGACTATCTAGATCTTGGGATGGCACACGCACACACACAGAGCGGAATGACTCGCCTTTTGAATCTGTCCCAGAAGTGTTGCGTCGCCAAATTTCTTGGGAAGAGCGCATAACACTGGATCAGGGCTTTCTGCTTTGATGAACAGGCATGAGACGCCGTGGACCCCCTCCGATTGTGGACAACCGTGTCGCGGTACGCGCGACCGCCGTCGAGACATCGCGAGAAGTATGCTACTGCTGTCGCTATGATCGATCTGTCAGGAAACAAGACTGATAGTGATACACGATACAGAGGACGATAGCGCGACTCGGGCTCCATTCGCGTCCTTGATGTACCATTCGGCTCGACCGACATCATCACTGTGCACACCCTCCCGTAAAAGTGATAAACGGCAAGCGTCGTTCCCGTAATACGCATACGACCCGTCGCAGACCACCCCAGACATCTCCTTGGCCTCCGGCACATCCACCACGGGGCGGCTCTTGAAGAGATACTCGAGAAACCGGGCCGACTCGGCTTCGTCCACCGGGTCCTCCTCGCGCCCTACGAGCTTGATGCCCTCCAGCCTCTGGCCACATCGTTTGGCGCAGCATGTATTCCAACGAGCCATCACACGGCGGGATCCTGTCACCATGGTAATGGCTGCGGTACAGCAGCCGAAGCTTGTGCGGCAAGCCCAGCGCGGCGTCCGCCGTCCGCCCCCTTCAGCTTGTTTTGGAACGTCTCGTCCACCATCTTCCCCTCGTCGTACACGTATTCGTGGCAGAGGCCGACCCCGAAATAGCCCCCGTTTGGAAGCGTTTCAGTGTCGTTGACCAGATCCACCAGTCCTTGCTTCAGCCGCTCCTGGGACTCACCGCAAAGCAGGCGGGGCACTGTACCCGTCCGATCTGGGGAGCAGAAGTAGAGGTTGTGCGTCAGCGTCACCCGGTGGCCTTTGGTGACGGGAAGCACTTGGTGCTCGACGTCCCCGAAGAACGCGACGAAGCAGATCGACGCGCTCGTCGTGGACGTGAACTGATCTGTGGAATCGACGGTCCAGTGGCGTTCGCCGATGCGGAGCGAGAGCTGCCCGCCCTCGTGCGGTGCGAGGAGGACGACGACGAGGGTGCCAAGATGCTGTCCCCGCGAGGCGTATCTTACGTCGTCTGTGGATCGTTGGCGGGTTCACCGTACACGTGGAGCTTGTACAATTCGAGGTCGATCGCTCGGTTGGTCGACAGCGAGTCCTTTTCGATGATGTCGTGGATACCCAGTCTGTGCGGGTCGAACGGGGTGGAAAAGGAGTCTGGGTTCATCCGCCCGGCCTTTCTGTACGTCTCGTCCAAGACGTCCTTGTTGTTAAACCAGAACGATACAGGTCATGCCTTGGCAAGATCTTCCACTCCCTCTGCGGTACACCGTGCAAAGTGGATGCATCCATGTCTATCCGAACGTCAGCTCGCCCGTACATGCACACACGACGAGTGGGATCGGGATCACGTCGAATCCCCTGTCCCGCGCTCGTAATAAAGCGTGAGCTGCTGTTCGGGGACGGTGCATACGCCGCTACAGTAGGGATCACGGTCGGTAAGGACGTCCTTCGGCGTGTCTGCTTTGGGTACAGGCGGCATATTTGATGTTGGACAAAAGACTATAACCCCTAAATATTATTTGGTTCGACCGACGTTCGTGTGATCCCCTTTCGTACGTGAGTGCCTGTTTCGTCAAGAAATCGACTTTTGCGAATGTGCATCGTCACTAGGAAGGTGTGTGAGACAGAAATCGTAGTAGAGCAGGCGATCAAACGGAAAATAAACCCGGCGGCAGCTGGTCCAATGGATGTTTGAGATGTTGGCAGGAACGGGTCGCGTGTCTTGCACCATCGCTTGAAACTTTCGCATCTGGCCATCACGGTTTCACGTTTATCGGACGTGTTGTTTCAATTCTGGGTTGGATCCGACTTCTCATACGGGTTCGGTGGTGAGTCGGCGATGGCACGAGAGCGATAGTACGATCTAGAAAGAGGTAACACGTTGATCTTCGTTTCGCCCTGACTCGCGCGTTCGATGAACTCCGAGTCGCCTCGCGCAATTCCAGTGACTATCATATCTATCCCAGTCTGTAACGTCGGTGCTTCCAACGATGTGTCCGCATGTGCGTGGCTTCCTGGGTAGAAAAGGCGTGATTCGTCGCCGTGCCTGTACACGAAGGCTATCATTGTAGGAATGTTGGCAACTTAGTAGGCGTTCTCAACACCGTGATGACTCTGGCGAGTGGTTCAGTCCTTTTCGTTCGCTCTCACGCTCGCTGTCGTACGCGGATTCGTTTTCGTCCCGAATCCACCCCTCGTTTCCAACCGCAAACACCCAAGTGTACTGTACCGAAAGTCCAAGTACCCACTGGCTTACATACTAAACAACCGTATATCGAATGTAAAATCCAACAGATTGTTGTGTAGATACTGTACAGCGAGAACATAGAGTTGTGGAGAACAGAGCGACTAAGCGAGCCACATGGTTTCTACATCCAAAAAAGGGTGAAAACGTGGGATAAGCGAAACATGCGAAACATGCGGAACGCTCGAATACTCGACAAACACCCGACCCAGTCGACCCAACCATATCCTTTTTATGTAGTGAACGTGCACCGTACATGAATTTACATATCACGCAGGGATATTGTACAGTGAGGTTTACAAACGTAAGCTTCTGGCAGACGTACAGCGAGACTTTCAAGTCCGTAAGAAACGCGAAATACCACTTTGAACGACAATCTTTTTCATGATGGTCGGTTCTGGCGCTGCAAACACACGCACACCTGAGTATCGGCATGCGAATGAGAACGGGACGCTTACGGTCTGTCAGTCCTTCCTCCTTGACTTTGCGTTTGATCGCTTCCATGACCTCGCTGACCGCCGTTCGATCGAAATCGCCCCGCACTTTCATCAACCCTTCTACAAACGGAATGCACGGTCCGTGCACCTTGGCGAACGCCCAGAAAGAGAGAAAAGCCATACCCTTGGACGACTCGAGCATCGCCAGGATGTGCTCCACTACCTCGAAATGTTGTTCCAGTACCTTGTCTGGCTTGAACTCCCCAAAATACGCAAAAACGGCGCTAATGTCTGCCTTAATGCGCTCCGTCGCGGCAGGCAGGCGGAGTTTGGGCGAGTTCGCGAGCGCCGTGAGGTATGTGACCAAAAAGGTGTCGAGAAGATCTTCCACGACTAGTTCGAACAAGAGTGGTTTGACGAACGGCTGGTCAGACGTGTAATCCTTCATCGTCACCACGATCTGCTCCACTATGCCATCATACCACACATTCTGGAAAAGCTGCTTTGTCACTGGTTTGAGGTCGTTGAAGACGATCGTGACAAATGTTTGCATACACCTTTTCGCAACATCTAGGTTGCCGTCGATGGCGTCATTGAGCTTTTCGTTAATCGGAATCCGATACTTTTCAGACACGAGCGGCTCCAATTTGCCGAGCAGCGCTTCGGTGTTATCGGCCGATTTCAGTTGGTCGTTGGCGAGCGCGAGACAATACTCCGCCAAGCCGGGAATAACGTCTTCCAGTTTCTCAACCTGTTTCTTGAGTTCCGCTTCCACCAGTTTGGTCCACTGATCCTGTATGCGACGCATGACGCGGCTGATCTCCTCGACGGTGCGCGCAAGGATCGCGCCCTGTCCGCTCTCCATCCCCGCGTCGATCTGCTGGTTTACCATCTGGAAAAAAATGACGACCCCCTGTGCGCCATACAGACCTTCATTGTCCGCCTCCGGCTGCATTGCCCGTGTCGTAAATTCCTGTATTTCGGTCTTCATAAGGTTAGCAGACCACTCGTCGAGCTTCTTGACGATGAGTTTCAGATAGTCTTCTATCAGACCTTGTTCCTCGCCGTTGAGAA
>JBBPMP010000559.1:0-17476 GCA_038090395.1 Boletales sp. KT-2023a
TACATTTGTTGAAAATATTACCAAATATTTACTGTCATCTTAGCCAATATCGCAGGCGGAATATGTTGATAAATGTGTGGTGACTAAGTTCACACGGCTTATCCTTGCTTGCTTGTGGTGTGAATCTTGATTATCGCTTCCCTAGCTCAGAAATGAACATTAACCCTTTGCTTATTTCCGAGCTATTCCTCTGCATTTTACATCACCTTACGCCGCAACCTGCTGATGGTTACGGATATGGAGCATGGACAGCAACACTTGCTGCCCTAGCTCGGACCTGTCGTGCTTTCTCAGACCCTTCCCTCGATCATCTCTGGCGGCGTTTGGACTCGCCCCTTCCTCTCTTTGAGTGTTTTTCCGGAATTTTGGCTATACCTATTCGTGAAGAACAAATCAAGGTACATATAATACTAGTTTGTCATGCATGATGCATTCCGAGCCTCACGACATTGACAGG
This sequence comes from Boletales sp. KT-2023a, assembly GCA_038090395.1. NCBI lineage: Eukaryota > Fungi > Basidiomycota > Agaricomycetes > Boletales > Boletales sp. KT-2023a. Next base: position 458 of record JBBPMP010000559.1, read on the forward strand.
CGCCTTCTACTCCTGACGAATGGCGCATTGTCAATAAGTATTTGCCTCGTATCCAAGAGCTTGATCTCTACACGTGGGATGACATGCGCTACTTACGGTTGATGTATCTTGTCCTGCCCAGCCTGAAAGTACTCAAGTGGGTGGGCCCTCACAGTTTCGACCCGGATGTGTACACCTTCGCTGCTCTGCTACCATTGCTTACACCAAATATTGACACTCTAAAAGTGTATCTTCCCGACATTGATGAGTTCGAGCCTCTGCCCTTCCTGGAAGACTATCTAAGACTCTATCCAACCTTGAAGTCGATCAAATTACGTGTTATGTTACCCGTGGCAACAAATTCTCGATTCTATGCCATTCACATGGAACCCCTCTCTCGATTCCTCTGCAGTCGTGTAGACTGGAAACGGGTCGAGATTTCGTGTTCCATAGACAATATCACTTTCAAACACCTAACAACATCTTCCACGCTCCGCATAGTTTCATTGGGTCTTCTTCCAAATGCAGAGCATGCAGACGAGGTTTTTTTTGAACCTACAGAGACGCCATTCCCTAATGTGACAAGCTTGTCTTTGACATTCCACGATCACCTTGATGTAGCCACAAAACTCTTGCGGACCCGCGATCAAGCATTCCACAATTTGATCATCTATGTTGAACATGACCAAACCACCACTATGGAGGTATCTGCCCTCTTAGCAGCAATACCTTCCTCTCCACGCATCCACTCGCTCCGATCCCTCAAAGTCAGACGAGACCCTAGGTATTCCAGACCATCCAACTCGGATGGCAGACCAGGGCTCTCGTATGAGACATTCCTTCCCATTGCATCCCTCATGCATCTCCGCGAACTGGACATCGAGTTTGATCATCCGATCACCATTCATGACCATGAACTTGCCCAGCTTGTATCCAACTGGCCCTGTCTCCAAGTGCTGCACCTGGTGGGGGTGTGCGGTACACCCCCTGCTCCGTCGCTCAGCCTGAGAGCGCTGACGTCCCTCGCGTCTTGTAAAGATCTACAGCGCATTGCCATCACGCTTGATGCGAGGCGGGTTGTAGAGGACGTGCCTGCTCAGGCGTGTTGCCCTTCGGTCATGTATATCAGATTTGTCAACTGTCCAATCGAAGATCCAGAGCCGGTGGCGAATTTTGTGACCAAACACGCGCCACAGGCAATGGTGCAGAGTGATTTCATGCAGCTGCCATCACTCGTGACCTGGACGAACTACACCCCGTCATGGAGACAGGTAGAGCAATGCGTGAACGAACGAAGGAACGATTTAATGGTGAGCAGTGCTGTGCCTCGAAGATTGCTTGGTTTGATTGTCTGACTGTTTATAGGCACGGATGCATCGTCTGTGTTTCGTATGACGGACTGGGGATCTATTTCTTTGGCATACAATTTAGATACGTTGGTACGTTTGCATGGGGTAATGACATTGCCAGTCAAGCGGAAGCGGCTCGACGTTCTTCAAACCGATGCACGTCGTCGGACCGATGGCACGGCGACATGCTACGGCCTCGGGGCTTGGCGCCGCCGCGTCTGATGTATTCGACAGCGGATCTGTTTGAAAGTGTCAGAACGCGGTGATCGTGCGTGATTATCAATAGTGAAGGAGAGCGACGAGTACCAACCTTCTGTACAGAACAGGTCTGAGCGGCGAAGAGTACTGCGAGCAGCACATGATGCTCGCTGCTCGTTGCTAGAATTTGACGAGTAGCATCGTCCAAAGATGCATCGGATTTCTTTGCTGAGAGGTTGAATGCCTGATTACGCACTTGTGAACTTCGGGAATGATTGTAAACCAGGATCTATTTTTCTTGAGCTGGCGGCGCCTTGACTCGGCTATGATGTCGAAGAATGTGGAAGTAAATTTCTGTGTATGTAAATCCTGCTATCATGTGATCTTGCTTGCGCATCGCATCTCGGGGGTGGGCCGATTGTGGGGTTTGGGGTGAATAGGTCCTAGCGGACCGGCCGGTCCGTATTTACAGTAATTTGCCACGCTGTTCGACGCCCGCTGTCCGCCTGCCCGTTCCGCCGTCGTTGTCGCTGCCGTCACCATCGCTGCTGCCAGCTAAGTCTTGAGCACACAGTTCGATATCGGGAACCATCAAACGTGCTTGAGGATGCCTGGGGGGCCATGAAAAACAAACCCGGGACCAGGAACGTTGGCTGACCCCACAAGGATGGCCAACCCACCTGGGCGCGCAACATGAGCACTGTGACTGCTTGCGCTTGGGATGATGATGGTGCGTGCCGACCCCTTGTCCTTGTTTAAGCCTCCATGAGGCTCAGCATGCCCATTTACGCCTTCTTTTCCATAGCTTCGTGTCCCGATCCGGAGCTGCTACATTCAACATCCCCCTCGTCGAGTCTGGCGCTAGTATAGGACGCTGCGAGCTACCCCAGTCCTCCCACAGCCAATCACGAATTCCCGGTGGTGGCTGGGGCTTCACCTCCCGCCGTGCGATCTCGCTTGGAAGACGCTACCAATTGAATGGGAATCCATCACGCTCATGTGTTCGAACAAATCCACGCGGTACTCAACTCTCGTATCGGCTCTCTGTCATCAATCCCCACAGCAACCCCACAGCCCCTTGCCACAACCATCAGGCCAATACTGACTGCTACTCATGAGTGGCCGGCCAGGCAACCCGACCTACAATAGCAGCTGAACACACTACTCACCAGTCACCGCCTCACTTGCACGGGGCTCCATTATTGTTGCGGCAGGACCATCAGGCTCACTTGTCAGTGTCTGTCGTGGTTTACCAAGGATGTAAGCAGTTTCCGAAACAAGCTGCAACGTGGATTTCAGCACCCACCAGCTGCCGAAAAAGCCTCGCAAGAAGCACTCGTGTATATACTGTCGAAGCATTGAGTGCAGCGTGCACTTGGAATGCCTCAAAGTGCGCGGTGAAGGTGAGTCACCTGAATCCTGCCTAAATGACATCGTGTTCACCCATTTCGAGGCACTGCAGCATCACCATCTATCTCTATCGTGCACAACCAATCATCCGTCCGCCACCAACGTGGCATCGGGACCTGGTGCATGCAATACCAGAGTTTCAAGTGCCTGCGTCTGATAGTTGTGACTGCGCTTGTAGCACAAATCTATCTCTGAGCCGCTTTTTTTTACCGTATTTACAATCTGTTGGTTGGACTCAAATGCTAGTGATGTTCTGTCATGTTTCATGAACGCGTGAATGTGCAAACGTTCGAACTTGAACAGTGTGCAACACTTGCACAGTAAACCTTCGATCCTATGATTAACTTCATAAAACATCATACAATGCGGCTGCAGGTTTACACAGCTTCCGTTGAACACCTGAACAACAAAGGCTCCAATGACAACCCTTGGACGAAAATCTTCGCCACATACTGTGAAGTTCTGGAATCTGGCCAGCACAGCGAGATATCTCAGGCTGCAGTAGCACATAGTGTGCGCCGCCTTTTACTCAAACTTGACAAGTAGCAGTGACCAAAGATGGATAGAAAGACAGAATGCGTGATAGGTCGCAACGCAAGCCATGAAGCCGTGTACAACTATTACAAACAAGGTCCCATTTTTGGTACCACAATTGTGAGGACTCGAATTACGATTATCATTTCTCTCTGGCTCAGAAATGAACCCTCTGCTTGTTCCCGAGCTATTCCTCTGCATTTTAGATTTCCTTACGCCGCAACTTATTGATTTTTATGGATACAGAGCATCGACGGCAGCACTTGCTGCCCTAGCTCGGACCTGTCGTGCTTTCTCAGAGCCTTCCCTCGATCATCTCTGGCGGCGTTTGGGCTCGCCCCTTCCTCTCTTTGAGTGTTTTTCTGGAGTTGTGGCTAGACCTATTCGTGAAGAACAAATCAAGGTATAATACTAGTTTGTCATGCGTGATACATTCTGAGCTTCATGACATTGACAGGCACCTTCTACTCCTGACGAATGGCGCATCGTCAATAAGTATTTGCCTCGTATCCAAGAACTTCATCTCAACACGTGGGATCACATGCACTACTTATGGTTGATGCATCTTGTCCTGCCCAGCCTGAAAGTATTCAAGTGGGAGGGCCCTTTCGAGTTCAACTCGGACGTGCACACCTTCACCGCTTTTCTACCATTGCTTACACCAAATATTGACACTCTGGAAGTGTTTCTTCTCTACATTGATGAGTTCGAGTGTCTGTCCTTCCTGAAAGACTATCCAAGACTCCATCCAAACTTGACGTCGATCAAACTATTCGCTGGCTTACTCCCAGTAAGAAATCGTCGACCCGATGCCATTCACTCGGAACCCCTCTCTCGATTCCTCTGCAGTCGTGTAGACTGGAAATGGGTCGATATTTCATATCCCATAGACAATATTACCTTCAGACACCTTGCAACATCTTCTACACTCCGCACAGTTTCATTGGCTCTCCTTCCGAATGCAGAGCATGCAGACGAGGTTTTTTTTGAACCTACAGAGACGCCATTCCCTAATGTGACAAGCTTGTCTTTGACATTACCCAATCACTTTGATGTAGCCACAAAACTTTTGCGGGGCGGTGACCGGGCATTCCACAGTTTGGCCATCCGTGTTGAACGTAACCTTCCCACCGCTATGGAAGTATCCGCCTTCCTAGCAGCAATACCTTCCTCTGCGCGCATGCATTCGCTTCGATCTCTCGAGGTCCGGTGGGATCCTCCAAGTTCCAGATCGCTTTTCTTGGATGGCGGACCAGGCCTCTCGTATGAGACATTCCTTCCCATTGCATCCCTCGTGCATCTCTGCAAACTGGTCGTCGAGTTCAATCATCCGATCACCATTCATGACCATGAATTTGCCCAGCTGGTCTCCAACTGGCCCCGTCTCCAAGTGCTGCACCTGATAGGGGTGTGCGGGACACCCCCAGCTCCGTCGCTCAGCCTGAGAGCGCTGACGTCCCTCACGTCTTGTAAAGATCTACAGCACATTGTCATCACGCTCGATGCGAGGCGGGTTGTAGAGGACGTGCCTGCTCAGGCGTGTTGCCCTTCGGCCTGGTATATCGGATTTGTCAACTGTCCAATCGAAGATCCAGAGCTGGTGGCAAATTTTATAACCAAACATGTGCCGCATGCAAGGGTGCGGGGTGATTTTGAGCAGCTGCCATCATTCGTGACCCCGAGCAACTACACCACGTCATGGAGACAGGTAATGGAATGCGTGAACGAACGAGAATTGAAGGTGAGCAGTGCTGTGCCTCGAAGATTGCATGGTTTGACTTTGTCTGGGTTGTTCGTAGGCACGGATGCGCCGTTCGTGTTTGGTATGACAAACCGGGGTTCTATTTCTTTGGCGTACAGTTTAGATACGTTGGTACGTTTGCATGGGGTAACGAGGTTACTTGTCAAGCGGAAGCGGCTTGACGTTCTTCGAACCTACGCACGTCGTCGGACCGATGGCGCAGCAACATGGTACGGTCTCGGGGCTTGGCGCCGCGTCTGATGTATTCGACAACGGATCCGTTCGAAAGTGTCAGAACGCGGTGATCGCGCGTGATTATCAATGGTGAAGGAGAGCGACGAGTGCCAACCTTCTGTACAGAACAGGTCTGAGCGGTGAAGAGTACTGCGGGCAGCACATGATGCTCGCTGCTCGTTGCTCGAATTCAACGAGTAGCATCGCCGAAAGATGCATGGATTTCTTTGCTGAGAAGTTGAATGCCTGATTACGCACTTGTGAACTTCGGGAATGATTGTGGACTTTGAAACGGACCGGCCGGTCCGTATGTAATTTACCACGCTGCTTGTCCGTTCCGCCGCTATTGTAGCTGGCGCCACCATCCGAGTCGCTGCTGCCAGCTAAGTCTTGAGCACACAGTTCGATGTCGGGAAACATCAAACGTGCTTGAGGGTGCCTGGGTGGCCATGAAAAACAAACCCAGGACCAGGAACGTTGGCTGACCCCATAAGGATGGCCAACCTACTTGGGTGCGCAACATGAGCACTGTGACTGCTTGCGCTTGCGAGATGATGGTGCGTGCCGACCCCTCGTCCTTGTTTAAGCCTGCATGAGGCTCAGCATACTCACTTACGCCTTCTTTTCCACAGCTTCGTGTCCCGATCCGAAGCTGCTACATTCAACGTCCCCCTCCAATGTCGCGTCGAGTCTGGCGCTAGTACAGGACGCTGCGAGCTACCCCAGTCCTCCAACAGCCGATCACGAATTTCCGGCGGTGGTTGGGGTTTCACCTCCCACCATGCGATCTCGCTTGGAAAGACGTCGCCAATGAATGGGAATCCATCACGCTCACAAAAGATGCGTTCGAACAAATCCACACCGTACTCAACTCTCGTGTTGGCTCTCTGTCATCAATCCCCACAGCAACCCCACAGCCGATTGCCACAACCATCAGGCCATGACCAACTGCTCATGAGCGGCCGGCCAAGCAACCCGACCTACGATGGCGGCTGAGCACGCTACTCGCCAGTCACCGCCTCACTTGCACGGATCGTTGCAGCGGGACCATCAGGCTCATTCATCGCTAGAAGTTCCATCAGTGTCTATCGCGATTTACCAAGGGTGTAAGCACGTTTCCAAAACAAGCTGCAGCGTAGATTCTAGCACCCACCAGCCGCCGAAAACAGCCTCGCAAGGAGCGCTCGTGCACATGCCGTCAAAGCATTGAGTACGGCACGCACTTGGAATGCCTCAAAGTGCGCGGTGAAGGTGAGTCACCTGAATGTTGCCTAAATGACATCGTATTCACCCATTTCGAATGCATTGCAGCGTCACCCTCTATCTCTATCATGCACACCCAATCATACATCCGCCACCAACGTGGCATCAGGACCTGTTGCATGCCATACCCGAGTTTCAAGTGCCTGCGTCTGATAGTTGTGACTGCGCTTGTAGCACAAATCTATCTCTGAGCCGCTTTTTTTAATACCGTATTTACAATCTGTTGGTTGGACTCAAATGCTAGTGATGTTCTGTCATGTTTCATGAACGCGCGAATGTGCAAACGTTCGAACTTGAACAGTGTGCAACACTTGCACAGTAAACCTTTGATCCTATGATTAACTTCATAAAACATCATACAATGCGCTTGCAGGTTTACACAGCTTCCGTTGAACACCTGAACAACAAAGGCTCCGATGACAACCCTTGGACGAAAATCTTCACCACATACTGTGAAGTTCTGGAATCTGGCCGACGCAGCGAGATATCTCAGGCTGCAGTAGCACATAGTGTGCGCCGCCTGTTACTCAAACTTGACAAGTAGCAGCGACCAAAGATGGATAGAAAGACAGAGTGCGTGATAGGTCGCAACGCAAGCAATGAAACCGTGTGCAACTATTACAAAAGGTCCCTTTTTCGGTACCACGATCGTGAGGACTCGAATCATGATTATCATTTCTCTGGCTCAGAAATGAACCCTCTGCTTGTTCCCGAGCTATTCCTCTGCATTTTAGATTGCCTTACGCCGCAACTTATTGATGTTTATGGATATAGAGCATCGACGGCAACACTTGCTGTCCTAGCTCGGACCTGTCGTGCTTTCTCAGAGCCTTCCCTCGATCATCTCTGGCGGCGCTTACCCTCGCCCCTTCCTCTCTTTGAGTGTTTTTCTGGAGTTGTGGCTATACCTATTCGTGAAGAACAAATCAAGGTACATATAATACTAGTTTGTCATGCGTGATGCATTCTGAGCCTCATGACATTGACAGGCACCTTCTACTCCTGACGAATGGCGCATCGTCAATAAGTATTTGCCTCGTATCCAAGAGCTTGATCTCTACACGTGGGATCACATGCACTACTTACGGTTGATGCATCTTATCCTGCCCAGCCTGAAAGTATTCAAGTGGCCTAACCCTTTCGCGCTCAACTCGGACGTGCACACCTTCAGTGCTCTTCTACCATTGCTTACACCAAATATTGACACTCTGGAAGTGTATCTTCCCGACATTGATGAGTTCGAGCCTCTGTCCTTCCTGAAAGACTATCCAAGACTCTATCCAAACTTGACGTCGATCAAACTATTCGCTGGCTTACCCCTAGCAACAAATCCTCAACCCTATGCCATTCACTCGGAACCCCTCTCTCGATTCCTCTGCAGTCGTGTAGACTGGAAACGGGTCGAGATTTCATATCCCATAGACAATATTACCTTCAGACACCTTGCAACATCTTCTACACTCCGCATAGTTTCATTGGCTCTCCTTCCGACCGCAGAGCATGCAGACGAGGTTTTTTTTGAGCCTACAGAGATACCATTCCCTAATGTGACAAGCTTGTCTTTGACATTATCCAATCACTTTGATGTAGCCACAAAACTCTTGCGGGGCGGTGACCGGGCATTCCACAGTTTGATCATCCATGTTGAACGTAACCTTCCCACCGTTATGGAAGTATCTGCCTTTCTAGCAGCAATACCTTCCTCTGCGCGCACGCATTCACTTCGATCTCTTGAAGTCAAACGGAACCTTAGGAATTCCAGACCATCCAACTCGGATGGCAAACCAGGCCTCTCGTATGAGACATTCCTTCCCATTGCATCCTTCGTGCATCTCCACGAACTGGTCATCGAGTTCAATCATCCGATCACCATTCATGACCATGAATTTGCCCAGCTGGTCTCCAACTGGCCCTGTCTCGAACTGTTGCATCTGGTGGGGGTGTGCGGGACACCCCATGCTCTGTCGCTCAGCCTGACAGCGCTGACGTCCCTCACGTCTTGTAAAGATCTACAGCACATTGCCATCACGCTCGATGCGAGGCGAGTTGTAGAGGACGTGTCTGCTCAGGCGTGTTTCCCTGCGGTCACTTTTATCAGATTTGTCAACTGTCCAATCGAAGATCCAGAGCTGGTGGCGAATTTTGTGACCAAACACGCGCCACAGACAAGGGTGCGCAGTGATTTTATGCAGCCGCCATCACCCGTGACCTGGAGGAACCACACCGCGTCATGGAGACAGGTAGAGCAATGCGTGAACGAACGAACGAACGATTTGAAGGTAAGTAGTGCTGTTCCTCGAAGATTGCTTGGTTTGACTGTCTGACTGTTCATAGGCACCGATGCGTCGTTTGCGTTTCGTATGACGGACTGGGGATCTATTTCTTTGGCATACAATTTAGATACGTTGGTACGTTTGCATGGGGTAATGACGTCGCCAGTCAAGCGAAAGCGGCTCGACGTTCTTCGAACCGATGCACATCATCGGACCGATGGCGCGGCGACATACTATGGCCTCGGGGCTTGGCGCCGCGTCTGATGTATTCGACAGTGGATCCGTTTGAAAGTGTCAGAACGCGGTGATCGCGCATGATTATCAATGGTGAAGGAGAGCGACGAGTGCCAACCTTCTGTACGGAACAGGTCTGAGCGGTGAAGAGTACCGCGAGCAGCACACGATACTCGCTGCGCGTTGCTCGAATTCGATGAGTAGCATCGTCCAAAGACGCATCAAATTTCTTTGCTGAGAGGTTGAATGCCTGATACGCACCTGTGAACCCCAGGAATGATTATAAACCAGGATCTTGACCGGCTCAGAAATGAATCCTTTTACTTGTTTCCGAGGATGTTCCTAGATCAGTGTTTGGGACCTAGATTGCCTTACGCCATAGATGGATGCAAATTGTGAAGATAGAGTGGTATGGAAAGTAATGCTTGCTGCCCTAGCTTGGACGTGTTGTGCATTCACAAAACCTTCTCTGGCGGCGCCTTGATTCGACTGTGATGTCGAATTCATACCGCCATGGGAGTAACTTTCCGTGTGTGCAAATCCTGCTATCATGTGATCTTGCTTGCACATCGGTCCTAGTGGACTTTGAAACGGACCGGCCGGTCCGTATTTAATTTACCACGCTTTTTGACGCTTGTCCGTTCCGCCGCTATTGTCGCTGGCGCCACCATCGCAAGTCTTGAGCATGCAGTTCAACGTCAGAAACCATCGAACGTGCTTGAGGGTGCCCGGGGGGCCATGAAAAACAAACCCGGGACCAAGAGCGTTGGCGGACCCCACAAAGATGGTCAACCCACATGGGTGCGCAACATGAGCACTGTGATCACTCGCACTTGCGATGATGATGGTGCGTGCCGACTCCTCGTCCTCGTTTAAGCCTGCACAAGGCTCAGCATGCCCACTTACATCTTCTTTTCCACAGCTTCGCGTCCCGATCCGGAGCTACTACATTCAACTTCCCCCTCCAATGTCGTGTCGAGTCTGGCACTAGTACAGAACGCTGCGAGCCACCTCAGCTCTGCCACAGCCGATCACAAATTCCCGGTGGTGGCTGGGGCTTCACCTCCCGCCGTGCGATCTCGCTTGGAAGACGCTGCCAATTGAATGGGAATCCATCACGCTCATGTGTTCGAACAAATCTACGCGGTGCTCAACTCTCTGTCGGCTTTCTGTCATCAATCCCTACAGCAACCCCACAGCCGATTGCCACAACCGTCAGGCCACCACCAACTGCTCATGAGTGGTCAGCCAAGCAACCCGACCTACGATGGCATCTGAGCACACTACTCACCAGTCACCGCCTCACTTGCATGGGGCTCTAGTATTGTTGCAGCAGGACCATCAGGCTCACTCGTCAGTGTCTGTCGTGGTTTACCAAGGACGTAAGCACGTTTCCGAAACAAGCTGCAACGTGGATTCCAGCACCCACCAGCCGCCGAAAAAAGCTTCGCAATAAGCCCTCGTGTATATACTGTCGAAGCATTGAGTGCAGCGCGCATTTGGAACGCCTCAAAGTGCGCAGTGAAGGTGAGTCACCTGAATCCTGCTTAAATGACATCGTGTTCACTCATTTCGAGCGCATTGCACCATCACTATCTACCTCTATCGTGCACACCCAATCATCCGTCCGCCACCAACATGGCATCAGGGCCTGGTGCATGCAATACCCGAACTTCAAGTGCCCATGTCTGGTAGTTGTGACTGTGCTTAGCACGGGTCTCTCTCTGAGCCACTTTTTTTTACTTATTACTGTATTTACAATTTGTTGGTCAGATTCAAATGCTAGTGATGTTCTGTCATGTTCCATAAACGCGCGAATGTGCGAACGTCCGAACTCGAACAAAGTATACGCCAACCAAACTTATTTAATTTAATCAATTTAAATTGATTTTCTCCTGCCCCACACCTATAGCTAGGGCGCCATCTCGGGCGGGTGGAGCTGGCGCTTAGAGCAGGGGTCGATTTACCCTCCAGATACGTATCTGTGTCGCTTCATCGAATCCATTACGGATGGCGAAGAGCGACCCCACATCGGTATGGACTGCCATGGGGACCGCATGGCAGCGCAAAAGTGCAACGGGGATCCCGGTGCCAGAACGACCTGTGGAAAATGCCAGCCATGCCTGCGCCCACCTGGTATTTAGGCTCCACGAAGCAGGAAGCCTCCCTCCTCCCCACTCGTGTTACCCGCATCGCGGCCGGTCTATTTGGGGTCGCGCCCTCGCCACCGCGAGCCACTACATGGACTGGCCAACTCCCTCGATAGGGCTTAAGATTGTAAGTTGGTACCCTAAACGGTCTCGGAAGGTTAAGTGGTCGGGGTAGCGGTAGCCCCCTGACGAGAGCCTTCGCCGGCTCGAAACCGCATACCTCCCGATTACTTTGCCCACCTCTGCCCACACCATACAGGATCTGTCCTGGTCTGGCTCTGATCCTCGGAGAGGGGCACCCGACAGGCGGGCAAGTGGGTGGACAGCCTGAGCGTCCCTCTTCGCACACAGATCTTACACTTTCGCCCAGTGCACTTTAGGCCATAGTCCGCCCAACATCATCGATGCCGAGTCTGCGTCCTTCTTGACAAACGCTGTTCAGGCTTGAAGTCGATTCAAGTACACGTTGACGTGGTAAATCTTCGATCCTATGATTAACTTCATAAAACATCATACAATGCGGTTGCAAGTTTACACAACTTCTGTTGAACGCCTGAACAACAACAAAGGTTCCCCCGATGACAACCCTCGGATGAAAATCTTTGCAACACACTGTGAGGTTCTGGAATCTGGCCAGCATAGCGAGATACCTCAGGCCGCAGTAGCACATAGTGCACCGCTTCTTACTCGAACTTGACAAGTAGCAGCGACCAAAAATGGATAGAAAGACAGAGTGCGTGATAGGTCGCAACGCAAGCAACGAAACCGTGTACGACTATTACAAACAAAGTTCCTTTTTTGGTATCACGATCGTGAGGACTTGAATCTTGATTATCGTTTGTCTGGCTCAGAAATGAACGTCAACCCTCTGCTTGTTCCCGAGCTATTCCTCTGCATTTTAGATTGCCTTACGCCGCAACCTGTTGATGGTTGTGGATATGGAGCATGGGCAGCAACACTTGCTGCCCTAGCTCGGACCTGTCGTGCTTTCTCAGACCCTTCCCTCGATTATCTCTGGCGGCGTTTGGACTCGCTCCTTCCTCTCTCTGAGTGTTTTTCCGGAGTTTTGGCTATACCTACTCGTAAAGAACAAATCAAGGTACATATAATACTAGTTTGTCATGCATGATGCATTCCGAGCCTCATGACATTGACAGGCGCCTTCTACTCCTGACGAATGGTGCATCGTCAATAAGTATTTGCCTCGTATCCAAGAACTTGATCTCGACACGTGGGATCACATGCACTACTTACGGTTGACATATCTTGTCCTGCCCAGCCTGAAAGTATTCAAGTGGACTGGCCCTTTCAGGTTCAACTCGGACATGCAAACCTTCGCTGCTCTGCTACCATTGCTTACACCGAATATTGACACTCTGGAAGTGTCTCTTCCTGACATTGATGGGTTTGAGCCTCTGTCCTTCCTGAAATATTATTCAAGACTCTATCCAAACTTGACGTCGATCAGATTAAGTGTTATGTTACCCGCGTCAAGAGATCCTCGACCCTATGCCATTCACTCGGAACCCCTCTCTCAATTCCTCTGCGGTCGTGTAGACTGGAAACGGGTCAAGATTTCATATCCCATAGACAGTATTACCTTCAGACACCTTGCAACATCTTCTACACTCCGCATAGTTTCATTGGCTCTCCTTCCAAACGCAGAGCATACGGACGGGTTTTTTTTTGAACCTACAGAGACGCCATTCCCTAATGTGACAAGCTTGTCTTTGACATTATTCAATCACCTTGATGTAGCCACAAAACTCTTGCGGGGCGGTGACCAAGCGTTCCACAGTTTGATCATCTGTGTTGAACGTGACGAAACCACCACTATGGAGGTATCTGCCCTCTCAGCAGCCATAGCTTCCTCTCCACGCGTCCACTCGCTCCGATCCTTCAAAGTCAGACAAGACCCTAGGTATTCCAGACCATCCGACTCGGATGGCAGACCAGGGCTCTCGTATGAGACATTCCTTCCTATTGCATCCCTCGTGCATCTCCGCGAACTGGTCGTTGATTTGAATCACCCGATCACCATTCATGACCATGAATTTGCCAAGCTAGTCTCCAACTGGCCGTGTCTCCAAGTGCTGGGGTTGAAGGGGATGTGTGGGACACACCTTGCTCCGTCGCTCAGCCTGAGAGCGCTGACGTCCCTTGCGTCTTGTAAAAATCTACAGGGCATTTCCATCACGCTCGATGCAAGGCGGGTTGTAGAGGATGTGTCTGCTCAGGCGTGTTGCCCCGCGGTCACGTATATCAATTTTGTCAACTGTCCAATCGAAGATCCAGAGCTGGTGGCGAATTTTATAACCAAACACGCACCGCGGGCTATGGTGCAGAGTGATTTCATGCAGCTGCCATCACTCGTGACCTGGAGGTACACCGCGTCATGGAGTCAGGTAGGGCAATGCGTGAACGGACGAACGAACGATTTGAAGGTGAGTAGTGTTGTGCCTCGAAGATTGCTTGGTTTGACTGTCTGACTGTTCATAGGCACGGATGCGTCGTTCGTGTTTCGTATGACGGACTGGGGATCTATCTCTTTGGCACACAATTTAGATACGTTGGTACGTTTGCATGGGGCAATGACGTTGCCAGTCAAGCGGAAGCGGTTCGACGTTCTTCGAACCGACGCATGTCATCGGAATAATGGCGCGGCGACACGCTACGGTCTCGGGGCTTGGCGCCGCGTCTGATGTATTCGACAGCGGATCCGTTTGAAAGTGTCAGAACGCGGTGATCGCGCGTGATTATCAAGGTGAAGGAGAGCAACGAGTGCCAACCTTCTGTACAGAACAGGCCTGAGCGGTGAAGCGTACCGCGAGCAGCACACGATGCTCGCTGCTCGTTGCTCGAATTCGACGAGTAGCAACGTCCAAAGACGCATAAAATGTCTTTGCTGAGAGGTTGAATGCTTGATACGCACCTATGAACATCGGGAATGATTATAAACCAGGATCTTGACCGGTTCAGAAATGAATCCTTTTACTTGTTTCCGAGGATGTTCCTAGATTGCCTTACGCCGTCACCCGATGCTAGTTATGAAGATGGAATGGCACGGAAAACAATGCTTGCCCTAGCTCGGACGTGTCATGCTTTCACAGAACCTTCCTTGGCGGCGTCTTGACTCGCTCCTTCCTATTTTATCCAATGTTGTGGATAAATATGTCGGAAAATGAATCAGAGTATGCTGGATTGTCATAGACTCGTGACCAGATGACAACTCTCGGACGAAAATCTTCGCCACATACGCCCCGACTCCTTCAGCCTCATGCACGATCGCACCCGCAACACCATCAGGTCGAACTGCAACCATAATCTGCTCTGCCTTCGCCGCCAAATATGCTCAGTAAGAATGTCCGCCCCCATCGATGACGACGTCCACCCCTCGATGGTTGCCCCTTCGGACCCTTCAGGAAGGGCAACCACCCGTCGGATGACATCCCCAGGATACCTCTTCAGCACTTCAAGAACATCTGTGACCGACGACGGATCGGGAGTGCACACGAACCGCGTGTGGTTCGTCGCACTGAACATGTCGAACAACCTCGTCTCCAGCCCATTAGACACCACGGTCGACGCGGGCGCGTCTGGGGCTCTGTCTCCTGCCGCCATCTCCCCTTCGTCCAGAATCCGATAGGCGCTCACGGGTTCCGCCTGAGTGAACTCGTCTACGACGATCGGGCGGTTGCGGTAGTTCACTCCGAGCATGTTCAATCGTTCTTCGCGCTCCATGGCACCCTCCGTCGTTTGTGCCTTCTACACGTTTTCTAGCAGCACGGTGGTGATATTGAGCATTTCTGCGATCACGGGAAGAAGCTCTGCGTTGTAAGAATTCAAGAGGCCTTTGTAGACCAAGGACGACTTCCAGGCTAGGCTGAGCTGTTAAAGACGTGATCGGACAGGTTTAGGTTGTGATTACGGGATACGTACAGCGTCCTAGACACTACTGTTCAAACCTTGTCCACGCGCCAGACTGTGAACACTAGAAGGCGGTTTAATGACGCACGTCAACAGGAGATGGTATACAAACTGCGTTGCGTCTACGAGACGATCGAAAAATTTCAGTGGAGTAGCTGAAAAAGACGACGTTTACCCACCACCAGCGACGAAGACACGCCCACGGCCAAATGTGTCAACCATCCGGACTTTCGGCCCCTCTCAAGTCATGTAAACACAACCGACTGAATCTAGAAGTAAAGCTTACCTGTACTCGGAAAAAAGGACGATCTTTCTGACGTTGACTTTGCGCCCCATCAACTCGGACATCAATCTGAACATCAACTTTTCGTCCGCGAGCAGCTGCTTAGGCTCATGGGTCTCGCATAGCCACCATCATCTGGTATCCATCGGGGGGCGAAGCATGAAACTAATTCACGATCAGATATAAATGCAAAATAGGAGAGAAATTGGAACGCACAAGTTGGTCAATCTATCTCCAATAAAGTGCCAATGCTGTATGGAATCATCGCGTCATCCCATCTCATCTATTTCTTTGAATAAGAACGATGCACGTACGTCTCGGTCGAGCCCTTCAGCGGTGAGGCAAATGTCCCCAGGTATCGCACCGGCACTTTCCCTAGTCTCGCCGAGGAATGTGAGACCTAGTAATTTCCGAGTGACTCCTGGAAAAAAAGGATGTCCTGTCGAATGCAATCACACAGAAGGTTCGACACGCGTACCCTTGGCACCATCGGTACCGACAAGATACGAAGCCTTGTATATTTCAGTCACTTCTTCAGCGTCCTTTTTTTCGATCAACTTTGCACGCACGCGCTCTCCGTCGTCATTGAATGATTGCAGTTCCATTCCCAACTCGACGAAACAGTCATATTTTTCGAGGTGAGAACATAGGATGCTTTCTATGGAAGGTTGGCCAAGGATCCTGATCACCGCCTACGGGATGTTTGTAAACGACCGGCTCTACGGATAATTGAGAAACACTTACATACAGAACGGAGGGTGTCGGAGTATTTTTTTTACAGGTCGTCATACTAAAGGTCTTCTTGGGTTCGAGCGTCCCGAGCTTGTATTCCTGAATGGGGAATATTGGTCGTGCCCTCTCGTGTGTCTCAAGGGCACGAAGAAAGTGAAAGACTTCAAGTCTACGAGGCTACCCGCAACAAACGTCCCAGATCAGTACAGGTCCGCTCGTGGTTCGTTCTGGCTGGGCTTACACAAACACCATTGCTGCACTGGCTGAGATGGTAATCAGGTGCCTTGTTAATGATCCGAGCGGGCACATGGGTTAGTGCTGCGACAAGCTCAGACGGGCCAGCGCCAGCCTTGTGGCAACAATTAGAGTAATCGGCGGCATTACGAGTCAAAAAACTTACTATGAGTACTGGTCACTTTGACGTTTCCGTCTACGGCGCTTCTCAGGTGCGACGTTACCGACGTGCCAACGACACTTTGTACACAAGCTGGCGGCCGCGCTGTGATCGAGCTACGGTACTAGTTTGTGGTCGTGTCATCATGGCCATTGATCCCTTCATAGTACGTTCTTCTGGTCTGTAAAATTCATCATAGACCATCTTGTCATGGAACCATTCTCGTCTGAATCGATCATTGAGTCTGTACTTGTCGGTCAGCGAAGTTTGACTGTCGGTAATTAATTGCATGGTTTTTCCGTTCAACGCATTCGAGTT
>JBBPMP010000560.1:0-17470 GCA_038090395.1 Boletales sp. KT-2023a
TCGGTGTCGTTTCGTCGTACTAACTCATTGTAGCTGTCGATATCCCTGCTCTCGCCCATCCCTTCATCGGGGTTTGGATATCTCGTCTCTCCACCGTAGTAATCATTTAGCTAATGCATGACCATTGTACCTAGCTACATTTAATCACACTTTGTTTGTTTTACTACCGTGCGGGCACTGATGAGCGCACCTCACCAATAACAACACCTAAGTATCCGGTTCTCGCGTTGCACATGTTGCGCGTGACATGTGAATGGGGTAAATCCTGGCGTTTCATATACATTGACCGCTTGGTTTTTTTTACCGTCATCTCCAATACTCGCCGTACATAGGCTACACCATGGTTGGTATATTCGGCCTGACCCTCGACCGACCTCAGACAAAATAGCAATGAAACGAATGACGTGAGGTTATCTAATTATGTGGGCCCATCATCTGAAAACATAATTAAAGGCCTCTGGACAAACCAGAAGCGACAATGGCAACCGGACATTTAACGTTAACGCTCGGCAGACACCACCAAAGGCCGGCGGTTGCGGTGCAGGCAAATACTTAAAGGAAGTCCATAAACTAACATAATGCTTATATACGCCTCATGGACAGTAGGGTATTTGCCGTAAATCCGCCATAAAACCTGCCACGGCCCCATTAGGAACCTAAACCTCGCTTAGCCTCAGTGGAACCCTTACAACAACTGACCGTGTAGCCACAACGCCCTCAGTACCTTTGGTCCGGTTCGTTTCGACAGATCTTTTGGTCATTTTCCATTGTCCTCGTCGTGTTCCACATCCTGATCATCGACACGACCTTCCGTGAGTGGCAGGTCTTTCGTCGCAGCTCTTCTGCAACACTTTTTCTTGAGTTGAATGCTCGAGGGTGCGTCTCGTGACTACCTTCACCCAACCTGCGCCTGCTTACCCGACTTCGTCTATCGCTGTTCATCCCAGTGCATCGATTTTGCCACTTCTTACTCTCGCGCCGCGTTGGCCCCCTCTCTCGTTACATTCGCCTCTCATCGTGCCACCTGCGACATCCAAAGCGCATCACCGGGTAGCATGTCCTCGGAGTATACGTCAGATAACATTGTTTGAAAGGGTTACTAACATTGTTCGAATCTATTGTTGGAGATAACAAACGGCTCTCCGTCGGTGATAAAGAGAATGTTTCTCGCGATACGTTGACATCCATGGGAGTTTGTCGTGCGGCGGAAATGCGCAGCATCCATGTCCCGGATTCCTTTTTCTTGCCAGACCCGGAAGCCAGAGGTTTACGGTCGGTCTGGAAGGTTGATAATGCGATTTAGCCTGACGCACATATTATATTTAACAAATGGGTAAGGATGTGGAATAAATGCCTCCGTGCGGAAGAGTACCGATCTATTCCAGGCCACGTGTATGAGCCCATTCCCGATCCGCCCACCCCCTTCCCTTGTCACATGATTCGAACCCGCTTTTCTTGCGCACTAAATTTGACCATCCTTATTACTTACTTAAATCCTCCGCCTACAAAATCATACATACCTTCGCACATGAATTGCTATGGAGACATTTGCGGCAACTGTTCTGTTATTAGATATCCGATGGCAGCCTGCTATCACGCAGCCGAGCTCAGCTACATACAACCGCGTGGTCCCTCGAACCAAGTAGCTGCCTTTTGGACTCATCAAGCTGTCCGGGGTTGAAGGTGCGGCACTCGTGTTTCGGTATAACTGGGTTTCCTTCCGCTATAACCAGGATGCAGTGAGTGTACTGTAACTAAAAATATGAGCAACAGATCAGATCTTGGCCATCCTGTACCAGGTGCACGCGTGATCAGCCACGCCTCTGATTAAACGGCGAACGTGCATCAGGAAATACACTATCCTCGATTACACCGCGTGCCAGGGACGCTTGTACGTTATTGTTTGCTCCGAACTTTCATAAAAGCGGACACCTTCACAATATGTATCGTACACAGCGCCATGCTGACCCTTCCGGCGTCTTTCGTCTTTCTGGCGTTGGCTTGTTCAACAGGGGTGGTTGCGGATGATGCAGTCCTCTCCGCATATACTGCCCCTGGCGCATTCCCCACTTCGGCGTTTGCGTCATACTGGAACAATCCGACCGCCACATCAGAGCAGCCACAACCTGTTATCTCTGATCCTGTCACGGTATGTTTCTTCAGCAATCACAGCCACCATTTCATATGATCTGATCCAGATCTCCACAGAACACAATCTTTCCTGCCAATCTGACGAATCCGGCCAATTTCCCCAAGGTACCGATTGAGTTTCCCCCCTGATCTCGTTTCCGCAACATTGAAATGATGTTGGATAGAACGACACCGTCGACCCTCACCCGCTTCCATCCCAGCAAAATGCAACTCAGCTTCTTCAACAAGCGCTTTCGCAGATCATGTCTATCATCGCTAACCCAGCGCTGGCGGGAGATACTTGCGCCCAATGCCAAGCCTCTCTGTCTATCGGTAAGATGCTCGTGCTGGCTGCTCCAGAACAGGGGCCGTTTCTCGCCGAGGCGATTTGCGAATACTTCGACTACTCTACATATGGCCCGGGAGTGACCTGTTACGACGAATTCAGCCGCCTCGCTCTTGGTTCCGTCTTCTCGCAGGTCGCTTCCCTCGGAGATATGGCCGGATACGATGGACAGGTGAGTCAAAATGCAAATCGTTCCTGTACAGCTACTTAGACTGCATGTAGCTTCTCTGCGCCCAGGTGGACGCGTGCCCCATGCCACCGACGGTACCTCTCAATTTGACATCCTGGTTTTCGACACCAAAGCCCGATCCTCTACCTCCTCCAAAACAACCCAGCGGGGAACGCTTGAAGGTCCTCCACGTGTCCGACCTTCATATCGATCCACGTATGTCATTGCAATCGATCCCCTCGTGGCTGATACAGACGGCAATGCACCCTCAGGTTATGCCACCGGATACGAGGCGAATTGCAGCCAGTATCTGTGCTGTCGCGAGAATGTGTACAACGTAGCTTCCCCCGATCAGATCCTCGTTCCTGCACCACGCTATGGTGCCTACTACTGGCACGTTTCACGGCCATTTTACCGGGTCGATGGTGATTGACGATACGTGTGACAGCGACTCGCCCGTCTCGCTCGTACTTTCTGCCATGCAAGCGATCCCTGAAGTCACCGGGACCTCGGAGACGGGCTTCAACTTTTCCTTGTTCACGGGCGATCTGACGGCACACGATTCCGACAACCAGTATTCCAGGTGGGAATTTGATTCAGCTGACGTGTTCCATCGATGGTCCCTGACTCATACGATCGATTAAAGGGCGTACGTCGAATATTGCGAGGTAAACAAAGAATTGACGCTCCGTGAAACCGTTTGCCGATCGCTCAAAACGTAGATCATACTGTACAATCTCCTCAGGGAGTATCTTGGCCCCACCCCCGTGTATGCCACGGTCGGCAACCACGACACGTATGTGAGTATGAACGTCGTGTTTGTTCCCTTCGTCACCGGACTTTCCAACTCGACTCCACCCTCGTGACAGATGCAATTCCAAATGATCCCATACGCTCTCGGCGGCCCTCGTCTTGGGAACCAATTCAACTGGTGCGTATGTGGCACACGCATCACGTCCGTCCGCGTAGACGAAGTCGTTCGATTTGGTTTTCAGGTTGTACGACCACATCTCTGCGATGTGGTACAACGAAGGCTGGCTCCCCAACGCCACCGTCGAGTTCGCGCGCACGCACTACGCGGCGTACACCATCAAACGCCCAGACGGGCTGCGCATCATCTCGCTCGATACCGACATGTGTACGTCCGTGTGTTTTTAACCTCGCGCCTCAAACCCCCGCACGTCACTCACGCCTTCTCCCACAAAAAAAAAAAAACAGGGTATACGTACGTCGCGTCCGTTCGAACATCTCTGAAGAACGACCATGTGTCGGTGGTTCGTTTCTGACAACTTTTTTTTTTCAGATTGAACTACTTTAGTTACATCAACGCCGTCGATCCCGACCCGTTCGGGATCCTCCGTTTCCTGACGGACGAGCTACAGGACGCCGAAGATGCGGGCGACCGAGGTGGGCTTTCCGTATCGTCGTCCTCACAGCATCTGTCATTCGAACTGTCTGTCCCCCTTCTAGTTTGGATCGTCGGTCACGTGTTGAGCGGTTGGGGCGCCTCGCAATCTCAGTTCAACCCCACGAACCTGTGTGCGTGTCGTTAAACTCTTTGTTTCGTACGACCGAAATAAACTGACCATCTTTGCAGTCTACCAGATGTGAGTCAATCTCGATCCACGGCGACCGGAACGAATATGTATGCCAATGTTGACAGCGTCGACCGTTACTCACCGCATGTCATCGCAAGTAAGTTCTGGTTGTACGAACGCCGAAGGAACCGTGGTTGACCGAACGACAGACATCTTTTTCGGACATACACACGAGGATCAACTTTCCGTGAGTGCCTCTACAATGTTGCGTTGATCGTCGTTCGACATGCACACGGCGCCTTGAAAGATCTTCTATGCCAACAATGCTACCAACATCAGTACCGAGAACGCGTTGGCAGTGTCGTGGGTACGTGAAACTGGATTGAACCACATGACAACACCTTGACACGGGACTTAGATCATGCCGTCCCTCACACCATTGACAAACCTCAACTCGGGTTTCCGTATGTACGAAGTTGACTCTGCAGTAAGCATAGGCGTTTTTTCCCCTCGGACTTACATGCTAAAGCCGAATCCAGACGTTCGACATTTTGGACGCATACACGTACGTGGCACAAATGAACGTACAGGTGGTTAGATGCACATACTCACCCGGTGATGATATAGTTGGGTCAGCGACGTCAATGAGTTCCCAGAGCTAGACAACCAGACGGAAGTGGGTCCCACATGGGTGTTGGAGTACAGCGCACGCGAGGCCTACGGACAAAACATTACCTGGGGCGCCAACGATCCTCTCAATGCGACGTGGTGGCATCTCGTCACTGAGCGTGAGTGGCAGCGATCTCCAACACATTCAATGTATGCTGATGACGACAATCACTCACAGAAATGGAGTACAATTCGTCTTTGGTACAGGTGTGTGGTCTTGAGGCGGGGTCGATGATGTTTCGGCTGACGTGCGACCTTCTTTCAGCTGTACAACACCCACCAATCCAAGAGTTCCGTGGCAGGTCTAAACTGCACCGGAGAGTGTATCCCCGCCAAGATCTGCTACCTCCGCAGCGGTTCTTCCAGTCTCTCGTATGCCAACTGTAACCAGGACTACACCTCAACGCAGTGAGAAGAGGTGATATGCGTAGTAGAGATGTATTTTCAAAAGTCTTGGTGATCGAGAATAAGAGTCACTCACAGGGTTTCAAGCCTCGTGAGGCGATGTAGATGTGTGGCGAGATCATGGCCCGAAGTGCACTGGGCCATGATGTATGAGCTGTGTGCGAAGAGGGGTGCTCGGGCTGTCCCCCCATTCCTACCTGTCGGGCGCTCCTCTTGGAGGATCAGAGCCGGACCAGGGCAAGCCCTGTACAGTGTGGGCAGAGGCGGGTAGAGTAAGCGGGAGGCGGTTTCGAGCCCACGAAAGCTCTCGTAAAGGGGCTACCGCTACCCCGCCTTGCCTTCCAAGCCCGTTTAGGGTATCAGATTAAGCCCCTATCGAGGGAGTTGGCCGGTCCACGTAGTGGCTTACAACGGCAAGGGAATGACCGAAAAAATTTGCCACGATGTGAGTACACAACACGAGTGTGGAGGAGGGAAGGTTTTCTGCTCGGTGGAGCCTAACTACCAGATGAGCACGTGGGCCAGGCATGGCTGGAGCACGTGAGGCCCCTTCGGGACATGCGCCGGGCTTCCCCACGGAGGATCGTTCGGATCGCTCTTCGCCATCCATAAAGGATTCGATGAAGCGACACAGATCGTGTTTGTGATGGGCCTACCTTTGCCACATGGTGTGAAAATCGCGCCGCCTACCGGATCGGAAGTCCACGCAGGGAAAAAAAAAAAAGAAAACCGAGTCCACGCCCGCTCGAGAGGGTATAAGAATGTACGAGTCAGCAAGGATAAATTCATCCTTTGCAAGAACCCGTTCTTGAAGAGACAAGATCGTGAAGTCAGTAGGTCATGGTGGAAAAGGAGTGGTGAAAGGAGTAGATAAAGTCGGAGATTAGATTCCAGACAACCGGGCTCTGTGCGGACTTCGAT
The DNA here is from genome assembly GCA_038090395.1 of Boletales sp. KT-2023a. NCBI lineage: Eukaryota > Fungi > Basidiomycota > Agaricomycetes > Boletales > Boletales sp. KT-2023a. The sequence continues at coordinate 6,179 of JBBPMP010000560.1, forward strand.
TTACGTGCCGAGGTGCCGCGCGGATCGAACTCCGAATAAAGCTCAGTTGTCCCGGACGGCTTTCCGCGATCCATGGTTAGAGCAACCTATGGCGGTCATCCGAGTCTATGGCACACGTTCTTCGGCGAGAGCACCCCGAGTCCTCGCGTCATGCGTTACCCTTCGGGCTTTTCTCTTTTTCGCAGAGATAATTACCGTAAAAACAGAGGGGATGGTGAGCGCACACAGTACACCGTAAATACCAGCGACAGGCCGGAAGGTGCGTTCTATTTTTTTTGCAATCTCACCGGATCTCCTACTAGCTATTGTACCCCAAAGCGTGTCTGGGCCAAATTCAAACGCCAAACTATCCAAACCAAAATTGTATCGTGCGTCGCCTTCGTTAACCTCGTTTGTTGGCTGGCATCTTATAACCTCTTAAGAAATTGTGTTCATAATAGACACAAAGAGCTGGATAAAACCCTTGGCGTCATTCGGAGGCAGTCAAGGAGAACCATAAATCCGTGCTCCACTGCGTACCGGTCATACTGTGACTCCACCATGCCATCTCATTCTGTGCCTGCTTGTTCGATAGCGATTGTCCTTGCTTGTGCCTGCATCTTTGTCCGGTATTTCATACGCCCATTTTCAAGTATATCCGACATTCGTGGGCCAAGCCATTTTCATTCATCCTCGGTAGGTCTCTCCAACCATTTTGCCATCCAAATTGCGTCAACCTTCTTCAGGAAAGGTGCTTGAAATCCAGCGTCTCGCCGGACAAACCAACTTTGAATAGCAAAGTCTCTATGGCGACGTCGTATGTTTCAAAATTGTGTTGGGGGTGCGTTCCTTTAACCGACAAGTGTCGTATCATTAACTTTGTCTTGACTGCTTCAAGGGGGATCAGCTTCTGATCGCCAATCCAGAAGCACTTCAACGGATCTTCAGTACCTACCGCTACCAAAAGCAACCTCATTTCAGCGCCATTACCCGATTGATGGTCGGAAAAGGGATCGTCTGGCCCGATGGTACCTTATAGAAAACACTTTATTATTTGGGAGTGTGATCATCGTTTTATAAGGGACAGATCGCATTCGACACCGGAAAGTCCTACTTCCAGGATTTGGTGATGCGGAATCCAAATCTACCCTGGCTGTCTTCAGGGGATGTGCCCAATCTGTAAATTCGCATATGTTAGCATTGCCACCATCTGACGTTGAACCTAGACGTGCACGAAGTGGATGAAGATCATTTCAATGACACATATCCAAAGGTCGTCTTGGATATCTTGTCTTGGCTTTCTCGCGCAACATTGGATGCGATTGGCCAAGGCTCGCTGTCCCTTTCGCCTCTTTTACCACAACAATCGTGACGGGAGATACTTTCCGTCAGCCGCATTCGACGTCTGATTTGAAACCCTATAAAACGAAGATCAATTTCAATCATTACAAAAGAACTGCTACAATATGAGGTGGGCTCTCTCAATATACCCCTAGATCTTGATGTAACTCTATTTGTGCCCAGGAATGATGTCTTTGGGTGTCCCTCTGTGCAGCAGATTTTCCTGCACGCGGTGTCCCTGTATCTCCCGCCATGGTTACTCAAGTGGATGACCGATCACACGCCACACCGTCGGCTTGAGCGTGCACGAGAGTTGAAAAAGGTTTTCACAGCAGTCGCAAGGAAATTAGTGCGCGAGAAAGCCAGAAGGTTATTAGAAGGTGAAGGTAGTCGCGACATATTTAGCTTGTTCAGTAGGCAATGTTCTTATTCCCAGCGACTCTACTGATTCTTTCACTTTCACAGTCAAGGCCAACGTGGACGCAAACGCGAAAAACAGGTTGACCGAAGAGGAGTTGTTGGCTCAAATGTGGTTGGCTCAAATGTGTATGCCACACCTTTTTTTTTGTTTTTTGTCTGAGATCATTTGCCTGATGGTCATCAGTACGATTCTGCTTGCAGGGCATGAAACCACGGACAACGTGATAGTATGGATTCTCTTGGAGCTTTCGCGGAATCCGAGAGTACAATCCAGACTCCGGACCGAGATCCGAGGGATAGAAATTGCGATACAGAATCGCGGTGATACAGAGTTCACCGCGGAGGATTTCGATGCAATGCCCTACATGACGGCAGTTATAAAGGTGCAGAATGTCTCAAATAGCCCTCTTTGCGATACTCATTCGATCATCGCCTGAACCTGATCAGGAAGGACTACGGTATCATCCAGTGGTACCAAACACCTACCGTATCGCTAGTAAAGATGACGTCCTTCCTCTTGCTCGACCTATTTCAACCAGATCTGGCGAGACAATAAACGAAGTAGTTGTCTCCAAAGGGACGCCCATAACAGTGTCGATAGCAGCTTACAACCGGTGAGTTCGGAGTAGCATACACATGCATAACGTCACGCATCAGTTCTCGATATGACAGTAACAAAGGCTATGGGGTGCGGATGCACACCAGTTCAACCCTGACCGTTGGCTGGAAAACGTGGAACATGACCAGAAATTCCCCTCGATCGGGGTGTATTCGAATCTGTAGGTCATGATTGGTTTATATGCTTGGATTAAGTTCACTTCATCTTATTCATGACAGGATGACATTCACAGGTGGGACCCATGCATGCTTGGGATGGCGCTTTGCGTAAGAGACCCGTCTTACGAGACGCGACGGAGGCTAAATACCTAGATCGCGAAATTGCAGGATCGTCGAAATTCAAGCATTCCTTGTGGAGATTTTTAGCAAGTTTGAGCTGACGATGACGGGCCGATCCGAAAGGGATTGTCATGGATTCCCTGTGTTGATGGTGCCACCGGTCGGGGGCGTGCCGGAATATGGCTCTCAGCTCCCGTTAGCAATATCAGTTACTGCGCCCGAGGACGAATCTTCTGGAATACCATGATATCTGGATGGTGTCGTGGAACATGCAATGCTTCAAGTTCAAGTTCAATGTTTGAGCTACATACGGTCACCAAATAACAAGCCACTGTGTACTCTATCTTCATCGTTCACGGTGATCCGAATTAGGTGCGTCAGTGCGGACACATCACCATTTTTCTATCTGAGAAAAAAACAGAATCACGCACTCTTTGATAAAAACTATACTGCACGCCTGACTGACTTTGGGTATGCTTCCCTGATGCGGGAATATCCCCGAAGCATTTCTTATTTCCAGAGGTCCACCACGAGGCCTGGAGCTCCACACTGGGTCAGTCCAGAACGGATAGATCTGGAATAATCCATTGAGAGAGAGATATACTCGTCGCAACGGTCTACATTCTTCTGACCCTACGAACACAGGTCACAGTAGCATTGGTTCGGGCGACCCTGTGTCTTGAGCATTCTTCTTCAAGCCGATCTTGCTCAAACCTACAAGTGGACATCTGCGCCTCAATTTCTGTCTCGGCCCAGCACCCCGCTGACGCGATTCATATTAAAAACCTGTATGGTGATGAATGCAACCACCACGTTGATACGACCTTCTCTTCTCCCGGGATCCGGAGTTTCAGGATCTTTGATCATAGATGGTAACATTTTTGAAATCTTCATTATGGAATATTTAATGAAATTTATATGTTAACCCCCCTTCCTTTCCTCCCTCTCCATATTTCTTGTTTCCGAGCTCACCATGGTCCCTTTGTTTGTGGAGGCGGGTCTAATAATTTTTGTTCTCGCATTTGCCTTGGTCAGACGAGTCGCTCGCCCAACGCTGTCCAAGATCCGAGGACCCAAGGCATCCTCGTTCTTCCTTGGTAGATTGGTTCCTTGTGTGACCGCCGCACTCTGCTGATATTATCCAGGAAGTTTGGGAGAGCTAATCCAACGCCCTGCTGGTCAAACCGAGGTTGAATGGCAAAGCCTCTATGGGGACGTCGTTTGATTCAAGACGATCCTTGGAGTTGGTTGTGACCAGTTAGAAGCATCACTGTACTAACGAAATTTCCCGGCAAATTTTCAGGGGGATCAACTTCTCGTCACCGATCCAAAAGCTCTTCAACGAATCTATAATACATACATCTGTTTACCATTACCCAAAGCCACCCGTTCAGATTGTGTTGTTAAGGTTTACGAATGGTAGAGGCGTCACTGTTGTCGAAGGTATTTATACGTGGCGCTTGGCTCAGTAGATCTCAAGTAAGCACTTCGGCAGGGGATGTTCATAAGCGACACAGAAGAATCCTTCTCCCGGGTTTTGGAGGACCGGAGTCAAAAGCTTTCCTGGGTATCTTCAGAGAATCTGCTCAATCTGTAAGCATGCACTCCAGCCTTGGCCCATTTCGGCCAATCTCACTAACCTGGAATTCAGATGTGTGCGGAATGGTAGGAGGTCGTTGACAACAGCACGACTCGGAAGGTCGACTTGAACGTCTCTGCTTGGCTCTCGCGTGCAACATTGGATGCGATCGGTCTTGGTACTTGTCTTCCTTGATCTGACAAGTATACCACTCAATATTCCGCCAGCTGCATTCAATGTTCGATTTAGCACTATCGAAGACAATGCTCATCCATTAGCGAGGGCGTATAAGAACAATACGTCAGTTCTTTTTCGTGGCTCTTTTTTCCATGCAGTCTCAAGTGGTGCCTCGATATGTTCAGCAACGTCATTTTCGGTCACCCTTCTTCACGTGTAATCTTTGTACATGAAGCTTTTCATCATCTCCCAACTTGGATAGTTGAGTGGATGCTTAATCGCGGATCAAATCCTCGCCTTCAACGTGCACGCGAAGTAGCAAGAGTAGCCACCGAAGTGGCAAAGGAATTGGTACACGAGAAAGTTAAGATACCGTTAGCAGGAAAGGGAAGCCGTGACATCTTTAGCTTACTAGGTATACAATGTGTTCCACCTCCGTTCGGCTTACTGACCGTTTCTCAGTCAAGGCTAACATGGACGCAGAGGCAAAGGACAAGTTGACCGACGAGGAATTGTATGCCCAAATGCGGTCCGCGTTATTATTTTGTTTTGGTGCTTGGCTTACAGCTACTCATCAGTACGATCTTGTTTGCGGGACACGATACCACGGCGATCACCCTCAACTGGTTATTCTTGGAGCTTGCGCGGCACCCCAAAATACAATCCAGACTCCGCGCCGAGATCCGAGACATGGAGGCTTGTATCCAAGCACGCGGTGATACGCGGTTTACCGCGGCCGATATCGATGATATGCCTTACTTGGCGGCAGTAATCAAGGTAGATAGTTCTCCCGGTAGTGCTGGTCACGTAACTCATTTGGTTGAACCAGGAAGCCCTGCGTTATCATCCGGTGGTAGTGCGCTCCTTCCGTATTGCTGCCAGCGACGATACCCTTCCACTTTCTCGGCCAATTACCACTGTGTCCGGCGAGGTAATCAATGAAGTGATCGTCCCGAAAGGCACTCAGATTGTGGCATCAATTGCTGCCTACAACCGGTGAGTGTATTGGTGGCATACGTACCACGGTCATTGGTTCTGAAATCCCGCAGTGATAAAGAATTGTGGGGCGAGGATGCGCACGAGTTTAATCCCGACCGCTGGCTGGACGGCGTAGCAAGTGAAAAAAAATCGACTTCGATCGGCGTATATGCAAACTTGTAAGGCGTGATCTGCCCAGATTCAAGCGCGTCGTAATTCCTTGCTTTATGACAGGATGACATTCCTAAGTGGTTCCCGTGCGTGCTTGGGATGGCGATTCGCGTACGCCGCCTCCCTTACCGAGCGAGACGTGTGGCACTGAACAGATCGCGAACTACAGCATCATCGAGGTCCAAGCGTTCGTCATCGAAATCATTGGCAAATTTGAAGTTGCGATGACGGAACGATCGGAGAAGGTTCGCCCAGGAACGACCTCGTTGTTGACACCGGTGATCGAGGGTGAAACCGAGCGTGGCGCTCAGCTACCGTTGGCAGTGTCGATCGTCGCTCGCTCGGACAGTGTTTGAAGGGCTGAGTCGTGTAGCTCATCACTATACTTTTTTCTTGCTTCAGGTATCAATCCCGGGAACTGGCTGCCGACTGAGTAACCAAGCATTGGTCATACAAGCGACACAGCGATCTCGCAATTCCGTACCAACAGATTGGCATATATCCTTATGCCGCCAATCGAGAGCAAACCCTCGGTGTGACCATGTGTGATGCATGCACGCCGCTGAGCGCTACTTGAAACAAGTCCAGTCTCTCCATGTGAACACTGTTTGGCTACGCTGGGAAGGTTTGGAATCGGATGGTTGGGTCGATTTTTCTACATCCCAGACCCTCACAACGCCGCCAGCAAGCAGAGCCTGTGACTAGCTGTCTACTAGCGAGACACACGGGTGCGCGCAATCATCCACGTGGTGTCGCAAATTCTGTGTCTGGTCGAAATTCAACATGACAACAAGACCACTGAGACATGACGCTTGACATCACAACCGGGTTGCCAGTTGGTCATCGCCATGAACGCTATCGCTCACGCGGTCGAGAACTCTTAAGCTGTAGGAAATTCGGAAAGGAGCACAGCAATTTTCCCCTTTCCCTCAGCGTCTGTTGCCACACGCTTCACCTTACCAGCATCTTCCGAGTTAACCTCGGCAAATGATGTCGAATACGAACCTTGGAATTGGTAGCACCTTGAGTTTAGATTGATAAGTGGCTTATGGTATGTATTTTTGACCATTAGAAGCTATCCATTCCACTGTATACTTCGTACAGACGTTTACATGATAATGGTTGAAGATCCCGAGCGATAATCGATGAGGCCAGATGGTCGTCATTTGGTGACCGCGTGTAATTCAAACGCTGAACTTGAAGTATCGCATTCTCTATGACACCATCCAGAATCATGGTATTCGAGAAGGTTCGTCTTCAGGGTGCAGCAACCGACAAGACCAACGGCAGCTGAGAGCCACGTTCTAGTTCGCCCTCGACTAGCGGCATCATCAATACAGGGGGTCCGCGGCAAACCCTTTCGGATCGGTCTGTCATCGTCAGCTCAAACTTGCTAAAAATCTCCACAAGGAATGCTTTAATTTCGATGATCCTGCAATTTCGCGATCTATGTATTTAGCCTCCATCGCATCTCGTAAGACAGGTCTCTTACGCAAAGCGCCATCCCAAGCATGCATGGGTCCCACCTGTGAATGTCATCCTGTTATGAACAAGATGAAGTGGGCTTAATCCAAGCATATAAACCAATCATGACCTACAGATTCGAATACACCCCGATCGAGGGGAATTTCTGGTCATGTTCCACGTTTTCCAACCAACGGTCAGGGTTGAATTGGTGTGCATCCGCACCCCATAGCTCTTTGTTACTGTCATATCGGGGACTGATGAGTGACGTTATGCATGTGTATGCTACTCCGAACTCACCGGTTGTAAGCTGCTATCGACACTGTTATGGGCGTCCCTTTGGAGACAACTACTTCGTTTATTGTCTCGCCAGACCTGGTTGAAATAGGTCGAGCAAGAGGAAGGACGTCATCTTTACTAGCGATACGGTAGGTGTTTGGTACCACTGGATGATACCGTAATCCTTCCTGAGCAGGTTCAGGCGATGATCGAATGAGTATCGCAAAGAGGGCTATTTGAGACATTCTGCACCTTTATAACTGCCGTCATGTAAGGCATTGCATCGAAATCCTCCGCGGTGAACTCTGTATCACCGCGATTCTGTATCACAGCCTCTATCCCTCGGATCTCGGCCCGGAGTCTGGACTGTACTCTCGGGTTCCGCGCAAGCTCCAAGAGAATCCATGCTATCGCGTTTGCCGTGGTTTCATGCCCTGCAAGCAGAATCGTACTGATGACCATCAGGCAAATGATCTCAGACAGAAACAGAAAACAAGTGTGGCGTACCGCATTTGAGCCAACAACTCCTCTTCGGTCAACTTGTTTTTCGCGTCTGCGTCCATGTTGGCCTTGACTGCGAAAGTGAAAGAATCAGTAGAGTCGCCGAGAATGGAAACATTGCCTACTGAGCAAGCTAAATATGTCGCGACTACCTTCGCCTTCTAATAACCTTCCGGCTTTCTCCCGGACTAATTTCCTTGCGACTTCTGTGGACGCCTTTTTCAACTCTCGTGCACGCTCAAGCCGACGGTGTGGCATGTGATCGGTCATCCATTCGAGTAACCGTGGCGGAAGATACAGGGACACCGCGTGCAGGAAAATCTGCTGAACGGAGGGACGCCCAAAGACATCATTCCTGGGCATGAATAGAGTTAAATCTATATCGAGGGGAGCATGAGAGAGCCCACCTCATATTGTGATACTTCTTGTGTAATGATCGATCCTCATCTTGGAGGGTTTCAAACCGGACATCGAATGCGGCTGACGGAAACAATCTTTCCATCACGATTGTCGCGGCCAAAAAGGAGAAAGGGACAGCGAACCTTGGCCAATCGCATCCAATGTTGCACGAGAAAGCCAAGGAAATATATCCAAGACGACTTTTGGGTCTGTGTCGTTGGAAACGATCTGCATCAACTTCGCGCACATCTGTGTAGGTTCGACCTCAGACGGTGGCAACGCTAACATGTGCAAGCTTACGGATTGCGCACATCCCCTAAAGACAGCCAAGGAAGCTTTGGATTCCGCGTCACCAAATCCTGGAAGCAGGATCTTCCGGTGTCGAATGTGATCTTTCCCTGATAAGATGATGATCGCATTCCCAAATAATAAAGTACTCTCTATTAGATACCATCGGCCCAGACGATCCCTTTTCCAACCAGCATTCGGGTGATGACGCGGAGATGAGGTTGCTTTTGGTAGCGATAAGTACTGAGAATGCGCTGAAGTGCTTTTGGATCGGAAATGAGAAGTTGGTCCCCCTTCAAGCAGTCAAGACAAGGATCAGTTAATGATACAACACTTGTCGGTTAAGGAACCCACCCCCAGCACAGTTTTGAAACGTACGACGTCGCCGTAGAGACTCTGCCATTCAAAGTCGGTTTTGCCGGCGGAACGTTGGAGTTCGAGCATGTTTCCTCGAGAACGTTCACGCGATTTGGAAGACGAAATGATTGGAGAGACCTACCAAGGATGAACGAAAACGACTTGGGCCCACGGACGTTGGATATACTTGAAGATGGGCGCATGAAATACCTGACAAAGATGCAGGCACAAGCAAGGAAAATCACTATCGAAGACGCCGGCACAGAATGAAATGGCATGGTGGAGTTACAGTAAGAGTGGGCACGCAGTGGAGCACGGATTTATGAATCCCTCTGGCTGCTTCCGAATGATGCCGAGGGTTTCATCCAGCTCTTTATATCTAGCATAACATAATTTCCTGACGAGGTTATAAGATGCAAACCAACAAACAACAAAGTTAATGAAGGCGACGCACGATAAGATTTTGGATAGTTTGGTGTTTGATTTTGGCCCAGACACGCTTTGGGGTACAACGACTGGTAACCGATGGGATTGCAAGGAAATTGAACGCACCCTCCGACCTACTGCTGGAACTCACGGTACAAGTCCTTCAAAGATAAGCAGTTGGAAGAAGTACTTGTACTGTATGCGTTCACCATGTCTATTGCTTTTACGGTAATTATCTTTGCGAAAAAGAGAAGAGTCCGAAAGACGATGCATGACGCGGGGACTCGGAGTGCTCTCGCCGAAGAACGGGTGCCCTAGATTCCGATGACCTGTGCACGGTACCAATTAGTCAGCGAGTGGACATCACTCGGGAAGTGCCGACTGAGTGTCGGCGCGGACCTTGGCATATTGTCGGTTGACCGACGGACGAGGGATTTTGAACATGTATATTTCAGAAAAAGATAGTGCTATATAGCGAATGGGTGTGAGAAAGGAAGATAAAAATCCGCCCGCCCGCTCGAAACATATGAAAACGAATAGTAAGAACGAGTTTTTGTACAAATGCGAACAAGTTGTGAAAGCGTGGATGTAGAATATGAGACTGATAAAATACAGATGATACGAAAATCTTTTTATGTCTAGGTTTGTACCGGGGGCAGGAATAATGGCCGATGGAGAGACCTTGCAAGCAAGGTAATGAGGGCTGTGTTTATCACGTGACCTAACACAGTATCCAAAGGTATTGCGTCATGCGACTGAATATCGGAAAGTACCTCCATGAAAAACATATTATATACAGGTACATACGATACCAGCAGTGAGCCCAATGATCAATTTGGACGGCTGGTATCATAGGCACGTCGCATAGTGTGTTGCGAGCGTAGTGCCGGCCGCCCATCTTGTTCATCGGGCTCACGTCCAGTACCAATGCAATGGCATGCATACGACAATAGTGTGTCATGAGGGTGGTACTGGCCGTCTACCTTGATTATTGAGCTTACGGCCGGTACCATGGGCACCTCACATACTATGTCATGAGGGTAGTACCGACCATCCTGGCATCCACATTGATCATTATACGTAACGGCTATGAACCTTCGGGGGGAAAGCGGTGTGATGTTGGTTCGGTTGTCCTACATATCAATGTCTCGCCGCAGGCGTGAGTTCGGGTGGCTGGGGTGTTAATCCTGTGGAGCGATGGGGAGGGACCATCGATGGGTTATCGTAAATAAGACCTCAGCGATTGCGGCCCAAACTTAGTATTACACGCAGTGTGGCTCTCACGGAGTTAACCACACACTGATGTCCCCTAGAACTTTACAGAAATCGGTGTCAGGGTTTGGGGTTGCTAATACAGCCTTCACGGACATCGTGGATCTGATTCGTGGTGCGGACGGGTTACAAGTACAGAATTGGATATAGTAGTATGACGACAAACATTTTGTCGTCAGGGGGGCAATGTTACTGGAAGATCGAGTCGGAACTAACCTGGAGTTCTCCGTAATTGGTGGGTCGAAAAACCCCTGATAATGCTGCAACGCTGATGCGGCCGGTAAGTATGTAAGTGCTGGCATTCTTGAATTACCCCCGGGCCGGGTGTTTATGCAGCTAAGTCACGGAAATCGCGGTGATTCACAGTATCACCTTCTTTTCTCCCAGGCCCTCCGAATCATTGTGAGTGGCAAGGGTTTTGCTGCCGAGAAGGTTATCTGAGAGCCCGACCCTGGTTCGTTGAGGCGTGTACTTAGTTGCTACGCCCGCGGCCTGACGATTGCTGCTTGCACGTGGGATGTCGTCTCCTACGTTGTCTTTGACTTGCTCTATGCAGTACGACATCCTTGGTTATTTCATGTTGTCGCATAGCATTTGTGCATGGTAATTCCGTGTTCTACATGGTGTGTCCGCGGTCATCATTACGAGATGACTTCCCTACCTCGCTGAAACATGTGGCAACATGGGTGTACCCCAACACCCTCTTTTATAGTCTCACGGATTGTTGTTATTCTATCAGACGTGGTCGTGCATCCTTGCATGCC
>JBBPMP010000561.1:0-17460 GCA_038090395.1 Boletales sp. KT-2023a
TGTGACGAGAGAGTTGGCCACCTCGTTACGAGAACTATGGGACCATATCGTTTCTCCCATCACTAACGTCCTCCTTTCCACGCATCCTCTTAAATCCCGTGTTTGGTGGTGTCCCACTGCCGAGTTTGCTCTCTTGCCTCTACACGCCGCCGGTCCGTTTAGGGAGGGTCAGAAAAGCTTTAGCGATCTCTATATCTCATCTTATACCCCCACCCTGAGTGCGCTCATACGTGCCCGCCAACCAATCCTATCGGCTTCTGCATCTAAAGGAAAGCGATTCGTTTCCATCGGTCAGCGAAATCCAGTTACTACAGTAAACCTCCTTTCCGTTAACACCGAGCAAGCCAAGATTGGAGCCAGCGTATTGGGATGGAGGAAACAACTCTTCACCGAAACTGAATTGACCAACGTTTCGCAACCGATCGATGGGCTTGCGACGTTCACGTGTATTGAGGGTGAAGACGCGTGTGTTGCCAGGGTTACGGAGGAGCTGGCCAAGAACGAATGGGTGCACTTTAACTGCCACGGGTCCCCCAATAGCAAGCGGCCTTGCGAGTCTGCCTTTGATCTCTACGATGGAGACCTCCCCATCCAACGCATTATCCAATACAACTTGCAGAATGCCGAGTTTGCATACCTCTCTGCTTGTCGTTCGACGACCGGAGACGAGAAGAGTCCGGATCAGGGATTTCATCTTGCCTCTGCGATGCAGTTTGCTGCCTTCCGTTCGGTGATTGGGACGTTGTCGGAGGTCGATGATGCTCCAGCTTGGGAAATCACATCGGTGTTCTATTCGCATATGGTCGACGGATCTGGTCATTTGGATCATACCCGCGCAGCGTACGCGTTGTGGAAGACGATGCAGTCGGTCAAAGTTTCACTCGATCAACAAATTCTCTATGTACACATAGGTGCCTAGAGTGTGCCTAGAGTGTGCCTCTGTCATATCTTACCTTGTATCACTCTTCAGTATGTATCTCCAAACTTTGTAGAATCATCGTGAGAGATGCGCGCGTACGATTGGTGTTATTTCCTTGTTCTTTGCTAACAGTAGATCTCGGAATTCAATTTCGATCACAAAATGACTCAGTACCGGCAGCTTGATCGCGCTGGGGACCAAGTTAGTGCAGCTATTGACCTCAACTGTGATACACTGTTACTTTGCGCACCAGGGGACCCAAATTGATCCTTGAACAACCTCGCTTGTAATCTTCGCGTTCAATACAAGAAACTTGGGACCTTAGCCAGGCCATAGACCAACACCGAGCCGCACTCGCGCTTCGTCCATTAAGGTATCCAGAGAGGTCAGCCTCGTTGAACAACCTTGCTAACGTTCTGCACGCTCGGATCAGGCAACTCGGCGGAGTTCAGGACCTCAACGAGGGGATTAGCGGCAACCGAGAAGCACTTAGGCATCGTCCACCGGGACACCCGGATCATTCCATGTCTTTAAATAACCTAGTCGTCCATCTCGAGATCCAATATACACAGCTCGGAGGCATTGGGGACCTCGAGGAAGCGATCGACCTCATGCAAGCGGCGCTGGAACTCCACCCACCAGGGCATCTGGATCGGGCTATGTCTTCGAGCAACCTCGCAAATTCTTTTTGCCATCGCTCAACCAGGTGGATTCAAGAACCTCAGCAAGGCCATTGACCTCGATTGTGAGGCGCTAAAGCCTCGCCCACTGAGGCATCCAGAACGACCATTGTTGTTGAACGATCCTGCCTTTCGTCTTCGCAGCCGGTACGAACAAGATAGGCGAGTTGAGGGCCTTAGCGAGACTATTGCACTCAGCAAAGAAGCCTTGAACCTTCGCCAGCCCAGGCATCCAGGCTGGTCATCTGCTTTGGTCAAAGGCATCTGCTCCATCAGTATGAGTCGGTAAGATTTAGCTCAAAGTCCTTGAATCGTGCTTATGAGCTCAATCTCGTTTGCATATTATAGCTGGGTGAGCCAGAAGACGAAGAAAAAATGTTTTCTCTTTTCCAAGAGCTCAGTGAGAGTGGGGTACAGGCAGTGTTGTCTCATGACTTGTTTACGGTCAGAGTATGGATTGTGGTAGCCGAACAGCTCTGCCACTCCACGACCCTTCTTGCATATGAAACAGCTCTCTGGTTCCTCGTCCAGCATTCTGCAGCGCTTCCGTCAATACCCCAGCATCTCACTCCTCAAAGAACGGGCATCATCACTCGCAGTGGATGCTTTTTCGGCTTGACTTCGCCACCATTCTCCAGCCAGCTCAATCGAGCCGCTCGAACAAGGTCGTACTGTGTTTTGGAACCAGCTTGTTTGTCTCCGTTCTCTGCTTGACGAAGTCGCTGCATCTGGACTGACGGGAAAGACATTGTCAGACGAACACATGCATCTAATTTCAATGATTTCGATTCGCAGTCATCTCAATATCCCCGGAAACGATCAACATGATCAGATTTGGCATCTGAACGTCGAATTTGAAAGAGTGATAACCGATATTCGTGCCTTGCCCGGTCTCTTTTGTCTCCTTCTCCCCCCCTTTCCAGATCTCCGATGTGCAGCCAGAGACGGTCCTGTCATCATGATGAATACGAGCAAGTATGGTTGCGATGCACTCATTTTATCCATCGACATGGATTCCACTCACATTCCATTGCCAATTACAATAAAGGGTGTTGGAGAACTGTCCTCCAAGCTTTCTTTGTTAACCATACGTGCGAAGAGAGACTCTGAGAGAGAATGTTACAAAGGAGCTTATAATTTTCTTGCGTGAACTTTGGGACCAAGTTGTATCTCCCGTTGCCGAACGCCTCCGCACCACGTATTCTCCGCAATCCCGTGCAGTATATGGTGGAGTCCCACAGCCGAGTTCTCTCTTTTACCCCTGCATGCTGCCGACTTGAATAGGATGGATGACAAAAACTTCGCAGGTCTGTGTATCTCTTATACTCCCACCCTGAGTGCCCTCATTCGCTCTAGGCGGCCCGTCGCATCGACATCTGGATCTGATCGAAAGCGATTCATTGCTACTGGTCAAGGAAATGCGAGTGGTACGAACGAGCTCCATACCGTCAGTTCCGAGTTGGCACGCATTGCTGAGCAAATGGATGGCCCCACCGGGCCCCCACGATGTTCACGCGGATCGAAGGTCAAGATTCGTGCGTTTCGAGGGTGACGGAGGAATTGAACAGGAACAACTGTGTCCACCATGGTCTTTCGAACAAGAAACGGCCTTTCGATTCCGCTTTCGCTCTCCACGATGGGCACCTCACCATCCAGCACATCGTCCGATGTGACTTGCAGAGTGCCGAATTTGCCTACCTCTCTGCATGTCATACGACTGTCGGAGACAAGGAGAGTCCGTACGAGATAATCCATCTTGCCGCCGCGGTGCAGTTTGCCGGGTTTCGCTCGGTCATTGGGAGTGGACGATACTCAGACAAACAAGTTGTTGTTTTGTTCGCATATGACTGACGAGTCTGGTTGTTTCGATCATACCCGTGCGGCGTACGCGTTGTGGAAAATAATGAGGTCGGTGAATGTCTCGTTTACATAATCATATCGGCTCCTAGTTCCATAATCTTTATCAGAGGCCACGTTTGTTGGGATTTGTCTTGTTTTGTATTTGATAACGCGTTCTGACCTTGAATCAGGAACACTGGCAACTCGAAATCATTATAATGAACCACATGTCACCGGTCACCAGAGGTTTGCCACTATAATTTCTTCCGCATGTGACTGGATCATGAGTTGGGTGTTTTAGTGCGCACCACACCCAGCCCCCCTGAGTACATACACATCATACCTTTGTACTTGGGGTCGACCAGCAGTGTCACATTCCATAATGCACATCCACCAAACATCATGTCAAAAGTAAAATACAAAGAAAAAGGAGCTCCGAGTCATCGCAAGTCGTAGTACACGGCCAAAACAGTGATCATAAAACCCGATGCCTGATCATGCCAATCATCGTCTCATAAAGAAATCCGAAACTGCCTCCGAAAATCGAAATCAGGAATAAACGCATCTGCACCTACTAGTCATAGTCGATCGTTGGAGCGTCGTCGCCGAAGGTTTCCTTGGCGCAGGTGAGAAAGGCACGCGAGAACATGCGAGAAAGGCGCCCACCACTTCAATCGCATCTTCTTCGCCATATTCATCGAGTGGGTTCCAGGGTGGCGAGGCGTCGGCCCACCTGGCATAAACCATATTATAAGTTCAGGAAAAGAAGACAGAGATGTACTAACAAGTCGTCACCCGTCGGCTCGCTGCCATCGTCACGAAATAGTCTCCCCAAGAATCCGGTACAGCGTCGCTTGAGGGTGTAGAGAGGCATGTAAGCATATTCACCATTGTGGTTAGACGCTTTGCGGAGGAGGCCAGCACTGGCATCAGCAGCCCATTTAAAACCCGCGCCAGCACCCGCGGTGGCACCAACAGCACCAACGATCGGCGCATCAGCGACGAGATCAAAAGAAACCTTATCTTCCGCTGTACCACCATTCCATCAGCGGTGCACAAGGAAGCGAGAAATGAGAAATCGTACACATGTCCGACAGGTACATCAAGTAAGCAGGACACCTCTGTACGCTCGTGACGAGCCATTTGTTGAGGAGCTTCTCGACCTTGTAAAGTTTTTCCAGAACCGCATCGTTGGGGATATGGTGTAGGCGAGGGTTCTGCATAACGAGGATAGCATCTCGCTTTCCATGCTGAAAAGACCATTGCCCCGTGATCGACGCGGAGGCGATACCAGGGATGTCCCTGTGAGTCGCATGCACTTCATCGACTGTAGAAAGCAACACGGAGATGACAAGGCCACCACGTACCCCTTGCCTTTTGCGTTCATGTCGCAACGTTTGGCACCGCGAGTGGCAACGACAATGTTGTCCTCGACCGAGGCGTCCCGCGGAAGATAGTTGGCCATCTTGATATCAATGCCGAGCCTGTCCAACTCTCTCTGGAAGTCGGAATCGTAAATGTTGCCTTCCATGACAAAATTTCCAGTGTCCCTGGCGACGGTACCGTATGCGCCAACCTGCAGATCCACAATCAGCTGTTTGTGAATGGGTTCCCTGTGTTGAACACCGACTGGAATTGCGATGGGAGGATCCCAGTTGACCCATTTGGAGGATATTTTGTAGAGAAGGTCGATGAACTTGCGCTGGTCAGTGGATGGCATGCTAGGGATCGTGGGCAATGGAGAAGAAACATACGCTTCGGGCTCCTCGTTTAAATATAAACATTGAGCGCTTGCATCCTGTGCTCTGATCCGATAAGGATTATATCAAACTTTGGGCGATAACAACAATTATTAGGCCTCAAATCTGCACGCAGCGGCATCAGATAGGGGTAGGGGGGTACTAGTACTTAATGGCGTAGTGACTTATGTGCAGAGAAACAAACGACAGTAGACAGCACCGACCGTAAGCGCTAACCCAGGTCCGAATGTCAACGTTTCTAGCAGCAAGGTTTACACAAGGCAACCATAAGGCTGTGATCAGTGGTTGCGATCACATCATGCTAATGGGCTGGTATGATGCAGCATGTTCGCAATTCATCTTACCCAAAACATTCTAGCTACTATAAATTTAAAAGCTGTGCTGGGCGTCATTGCGGGTTCAAGTGGAACCGTAGCGAACTTCACCGTCACCACCCAAAGACAGGTAGCCCTGCTTCTTTCCCCCTGTGTTCATCGCTGCAGACCGCGAATCATAAATAGGTGGTTCGACCTCCGCTCGTGACGCGTGAATTATATCAAGCCGGTTTTCACGTCCAACTCTGACAGTTCACGATGGCACTGAAATAGATGGCACTGAAATAAAATGTTGTAAGGGTTAACAAACTTCAAACAAAGGCACCTCCACCAAACTCATCATCTTCCACAGCGCCTATATTCCCAAATGATCCGACTTGTTGACCAGATGCTTGTGAAACTCGACGTAATCTCGGTCATCCGCGCATCGTCCGTCGCCCACATCGTCCCAATCACTGAACGAAATCCAATATACCGCATGTCGGCGGCGGGATGAATCTCCTCATCCGAACAATCGTCCCCAAAGGTCGTATGGCAAGCTGACAGGTAGGCAAATCCGGCATCCCGCAAGCCACACTGGATAATGCGCTGGGTGGCGAGGCGTCCGTCGTGGAACGCGAGCGCCGACTTGAATGTTTGTTACCTGCTAGGAAGGCCATGACAAGCGAGATGGACCTACTGGTTCTCGCTCAGCTCATCCGAGGCTCTAGAAATGCACGACTCTTGGCCCTCGATGCGCAAGACCACTCATCGCCGAATCCGACATTGGTAAGTTCGGTATGAGCCGAATGGACTTTGCTTGTGCCAATCGCGTTTGCTTGACCAATGGTGATGAATCGTCTCCGTTCGGACCCAAAAGTCAAAGAGGTCATTAGACTGTCTGACAAGAATGAGACCACCCAGGGTGGGGGATGAAAAGGCCAGAGAAGCGTCCTCTGGCCATCCCTATACAGGTCAGTGGAGAACTTAGCAGCGGACAACCACCAGATACAGAAATGGCGAGGATATGTTAAATGTGGAGCAAAGCAGTGATCGGCGATGGGGGAGACCAAATCCAAAAGCTTGCGTGAAAAACTTTTCTCCGATCTTCGCGTGCAATGAGGCACGGAGTTTTCTCAGCCTCCTAGAATTCCGTAACTGCAGAGCACCCACGATGCAAGAAAGTCGTTGTACTATCATGCCGCTGATGGGTCAGAATACGCTGATAATGGCGAACGACTTGCAAATACTGGTACGCACTGGCTTGACTGCGACCATGCACCCACTGACCGGTCTGCCTAACACCGCGCCGATCGTTTGCTTTTCTCTCGAATCCATAGCATTTTCGTCGCCAGGGACATTTTGATCCTGTCGGCCGCCTTCAACCTTCAGAGACAAGAAAAACAATTTGTATCTCTAGGCATATTTCGGCGACGGCACTGTCAATGCCTTTCAATGAATGCAACGCAGATACTCGCCGCTTGCCTAAAAGCCAACGAAGCAATGCATCGAGGTGAGAGGCACTGTGGTGGATCTCGGATGGCAAGGACTCATGTAAAGTCACGCGACCAGAGGATACGGGCATGGATGCATACTAATCTGTCAATAACTTGAAAAAGTTTCTTTGGCCATCTATATATATCCCTCCGCAACTCCATTCATTTGAGTGCAGGCGAGCCAATCCACATTCGACAATGTCTTGGGAAAACCAAAAAAAAAAATTGTGCATGCTGTCCGCAAGGTCGTGGAAGCACAGACGGCGCAAGAGGTTCTAGAAGCCAGGAAGTTCAACGACGGACAAGTACGTGTTCATGTTTCCATGTAAACGGGGTGCGTGCCTGATACCCGGGCCCCAACCTGATAGCGTACATACCCACGGAACGATTTGACTTTGACTCAACCACGTACGTCACACTGCCGTGGGGTTCGTCGGGCATGCTCAATAATGGCCATCCTTGCACACGCTACTACCCGGGCAACGTTTTCCCATTGTTCACCTACTAACTAGTAGCCACGATCGCCGTATCACCTTCAACGCGGCGATCTCGAAATTCTAGCCTGATTGATCCTAGCGGGATTAACACACCTTCTGTGGGTCCGACCCTTGCGTCACTCATCGATGAAGACTCACTTTATCAGGTTACGCGCGATTCCTAACTCCGATAGCCTTTACAAAAAATCGGTCATCGGTGTGAAGTTACGTGTTGAGGTAGGGCTGAAGCGTAAAAAAATTAGAAAAAAAAATCATGGCTATGTACAGGTCGACGGATTGCCAGTGGCAGAGTGTGCAAAACTTAAAAAAAAAACCCCATTTATGTCCTGTGTTGAAGTATGGGCGACTCTGAGCAAAACTTTAATCGTAGTTTACGTGGTCCTTGTTTGGGACTGAATCTACAAGTTGAAATGAATGTCACGGACTAACCTGATTCAGATTCAAGAGGCGCGATGACGCTTGAAGACAGTGATCCCTGTCACGGTGGCAAGACCAACTTGAACCTCTGAGGATCCGGAGTCACTGTGCTACCGAATGGAGATAGCATACGCGCCGCCTTGCCGGTTATCCGACAATGCCAAGCACGTTCGCACTCCTATTTTCGTCATCCCGGCGCCATGGCAGGTCCCCGTCAGACTAAAAATACCGACATCCTCACCAATGCGCAGAAACCGAAATGCCATTAAGTACTAATACCTCCATCCCCAACTGACCCCGCTACTAGGCTATATGTGATTGGTTTGTATACATTCGAAAATGATCGTGCAAAGCAAAAGAGCGATTGCAAAGCAACAATGAACAGATAAAAAAAGGCATAGATATCGTGATGATTCGTCTCAAGGATACTGTGAAAATGGGGTGCAATGCAACTACTTACGGATGTGTGCGGGCGTGGGCGGTCTCAAAGACGGCACGAGTCCGGATGGGTCCTTTGCCAATTCTGGCCCGTGACCCTCCCCGCACTCATTCGGTGACAGTGATGGTGAAGATGGAGGTTCGCCGCCCGTCGTCGCAGGTACTACCGGTGGCGGTCCCGGTAGTGGCTGCGGTGGTATTGCTGAATCCAACGTCGCTCTAGATGATGAACTTGGCTTCGTCCGTGTCTCATACATCTCCGGGCAATCCCCCAACCACTTCTGGCAACCATGCCCCACGCTCATGGAGACGACGCTCGCCGTTGCAGAAGAGTCGATTCTGTCCGTCGTCAGCGAAGGCGGCGACATTGAGATCGATTTCGTTGCGGTCCGAGTCCCACGCTGTTGCTGGTGGTGATCCGCATAATCCAGCTCCCAAGCCATCGCCATCTCCAACTCGCCCATTTCGATTTGTGATGTCAGCTGCACCGACCCATGCGACTCGTTTTCTTCCTCGCTACAACGCAATGCTGTCTGTCTTTCGTGATTCACGGTAATTCTGCCAATCTATAGTCATATAATGTCAGGCGCCGTCTAGTTTGATGCTTTTTCCGCCAGTGGAGGGAATCAGACTTACCGATACCCAGAGGAGGGCTACAAACCAGCTAGTTATGACGATCAGACATGAATAACGCTGCACACATAGGTCTACCCACTAATACGTTGTATTTCCGTTCATGCTGGGATTGATCACTCGGAACGAATAGAGCGTCATGAACAACGTCGCCCCTGTCCGACAGTATATCAGCATCATGTACGTCCCTACAAGCTAGTTCAAATGGTGACACGCACCCGATATTCCAACCATTGACGCTGCCGAATCCCGTAGAACGATCTTCCCAAACCCCTCTCTCCATTTCGCCGGTAGTCGGACATGCCTCCAAACCGTCATCATCAAGAGGATCAGGTTGGTCGTCAGCGTCGTTGCACTGCCAATGTTCGCGAGATGAGGCGCGTTGACCACATCCATTTGAAAAACGCACCTGAAAAAGCCAACATTGGGGTTGCTCCTCACCACCAAACACGATTGCGTGTGTTTATTCGAGGGGAATGTCAGTTTCGCACTGACAATCATGGTCCCAATTTGTCCAGCGATGAACGCAATAAGGATCATCAAGATCATTTTGTTATTGAAAAAGAGGGCGTAGACTGTTCGCAAAAGAGGCGTGGATCAGCTCATCTATGGGTGTTGACAGGAAGAAGGAAACAGTGCTAAGATGAATTGGTGGACGAACATACCACGATGCATGAGCAGGCCCTGGACGCAAAACAGATGCAGTTGTACGGTAAGTGCCTGGAAGGAGAACCACAGGCGACAGCCAGCTGGGGTGGTATATATACCAACATATATTCGCGAGGCAAAGTAAACGTTGAACCTGACCATCGGTATCGGCATCAACACCAGAGGTGCAGCGTGGAAAGACAACACAGGCACGCACGTTTGACCAACAATGCCTAGATATCGTAAGAAGATGTATGCCCTTGATCTCCACGACGAACGAATGGTCCTGTACATTCAGATCAAAACACACGCCCAAGGTTACCCACAAAAATCAACTCACGGCCATATATACTTGATTTCGTAGCGCAACAACCAGAAGTACTCCACGATCATGACAAAGAGAGATGCCGCTTCACAGTCACGATTGGATGAGCAGAGCCCTCGGACACGTTCACGGCTGGCAAAAGTGAATACGCACAGGCAATGATAATCACGTTGAGTGCCGCACGCGTGTGCGCTGGAGGCTGTTCCATGCTCGAACGAGGAATTCAAAGTGCGTGGAATCGAAATGAAAGACAGAAGCTGGAGGCAGCAAGTCAGAAAAGATGAGCGAAAATAAACAAAAGGGAGCAAGTCGGGTCAGGGAGTGCACCTTGACATCCCTTAACTTTGTCGGTGGCATTAGGCAATGCGTACAAGAGGCTTACCCTGAGACATGCTGAAATCGGGGTACATAAGCACACAAATAATAATAAAATATTTATTTATGACTTGGCATCTAATTTGAAGGAAGCACTGAAATTGAGTTCCGGGTACATGGTTGCCACCTCACGAAGGGTAGGAACAAGTTGCCTAGTGATTTGTTTGCGACAGTCAGATGCATATGTGTAAGTCAAATCGGTGCGTGCAGCGGCATAAAAAGCGACAGAGGCAAAATAGGGGGGAGAATGGGCGATTTCAAACACTTAGGGCGGCTGGCGTCACTCATCTTGATGCCATGACAAATATGTGGGGCGCGAAGCTGGGATCGCTCGTTGAACGCGTCCGACGCCGAAGGAAGCCCAGCTTCATTCTACGGCTTGTTTGGGACGGCGCCACATACATTTTGGAAAGCTTCAGCAAGATACAATAAGGTATAGGATATATAGGATATACAAAAGCCACCAAGTCGACATTACGACGGAGTTACCCATATACCTTCAGGACGGTATATATAACCCCTGCACTCAGCAGCATGATCAACCCGACCGCACCACCCCCATACGCCACGATTTCCCAAGGGAACGCCTCGGATGGGGGCGGTGCTGCGTTGGGGTATCGTTTCGCGCGGGCACGCCTTTCTTCCAGTAAAATTACTGCAGTCCTCTTGTCCTCTGGATCATACGTAATGCCGTTGTCCCCCAGAACGACAAATGATGGATAGTTTCTCTCATACCACTCATCGATCTAAATAAGCAGGCGTAGGTCCTGGATGGTACAACGTGATAAAGGTTACATTACCTTGCCACACATGACCGAGAGCCGGAGAAAGTTGGGGTCCTGCGGCTTTGCCTTGTGATGTATCTTGCGTGCGTACTCCCGGAAGACGAGGGCGACTTCACGTGGGTTTGTGGATCGCATGATCAGCTGTTGTACAGGGATAATTGACTATCTGTACTCAAGACAAGTATGCACGCATACCTTGGCAGCCTCAGCTTTTCGAATCTTGATGTTGCGTCGGAACATGTCCGAATTCATAAAGCACAGCGCCAACGTGGCCATTGCCATAGTCGCAGGCACTGCGCAAAACACGAACACGGTCTGGTTCTTGAGGAGCTTGAGGTAATCGAGCGAGTCGCAGGCATGACGAAGGGCATCCAGGATCATATCGCTCTGCACCCAGGTCGCTCGTTCCAGATTGCTCTCTTTACATAGCTCCGGCAACTCATTAAAGCCGTATTTGCCCCAGATTTCGCGTGGCCAAAAGAAACGCTGTTCTTCGGCGTCTTCCCGGAAATCACGGATAATATTTGTCTTTTGCAATAGGAGGCCCATCGAGTTGGACAGCCCGAGTTCTTCGCGAAGCCAGGGCGCCTCTTTTCCAGATGCTGACCATATGGCAGTGAGGCCTTCGCCTACGAGCCCTGCGACGTAATGGCAATATAGGTCGTACTCGGCCACGGTTGCAATGTAAATGGAACCAGTCGTCGCAGCCTTGTGCGCATAGTCCGCCATCCCGACCTCCATTTTGAGGCAGACATCCAGAATGACGTCTCTGTACCTGTTTTCGTTTGGTTAGTAAGGTGCACGTCCAGTATTCGATACGAGTACGTGCTCTGGTTTGAGAAGGTTGACCTCTTCGACAATGGTGGCGTATTCAACCAAGAGCTGCCTGTCTTTCTCCTTGGGACCACTTTCGGTAAAGTGCCAACCGGGCGTGACGGTCTTTTCGTGAAATGACCGCAAGATTGGTTGCTTGACGTCGTCGGGTATAGTCATGTCGTCTTCAATTGTATCCAGTCCACGGAGTACGAGATAGTAAATGCAAATCTGCGAAGAACGCGGGTTCAGAGTCATGACCAAACGTGGTTCTGTACGCACCGTTCGCGCAAGATCACCTTCAAGCTCCTTGATGACCGCGGCAAAACTTCTGCTAGTTAAGTCTAAAAATTCCCAGCACCGACGCATGCTCTGTCTGTCCCAACCCGAGCTTGGATGCTCTTGTTGCGCAGTAATGTCCCGCTTCTGCTCGTGGAAGAGATAGAATTGGACGAGCGTCCTAAACTCGTTGGGGTGCGTGAGCAACAAGCCCAACATGGACCCAATCTTTCCAATGGCCATCTTCGCAGGAATTCGAGAAGGAGGATAATGGCTGGCGACTGGGTAAGTAAGAGCACAAGGTTCAGACGTACTAATAACTGACGACAATATAAACCATCGCGCCATTTCCATTTTTGGATTCATCACCTGATTCTCATTTTACCCGTCATGCACATGGACGACGTGGCACGTCCGCCTGCACGCATCCAGACCGATGCATCGATCCCACTCTCGCTCAAAGCAGCCCAGTCCCATGTCGATGCATTCCTGACCGACTTCCAGACGCGCAGTGGGCCCTCGAAAGGGAGTGACACCACCATTACTACGCAACTCGACAAACTCAGCAGAGCACTCAAAGAAGAACGAGTGCGAGAGCGCCGTAAGAGTGTCGGAGCCGGTATTTATTGCATTCATTCACGTTGCATGGCTTTCATCTTTGACGCGCGTACAGAGTAGACTCCACGGTGAAAACGCTGCCATACGACTTGCGGAAATGTCCGCACCATGGCTCAGTAGCGTCATCTTTTTGTGCGCTGGCTCAGTGGAATACGGCTCGGTCTTTACGTGACTCGGGCCAGACATACTTCTCTTAACCTTGGAGTACAACCCCCATACCCTAGCGCATAAGAAAATACATACTTTCAACCACCTGAATCAGTGTCAGATCTAGAGAAAAACCAAAAGGGTCCATGTGCATCATCGAGCGTGATCGGACTTGACCAAGTCTCCGCTTATGTAGCGTGTGGCTTCGTCACGACCTGACTCAAAACTTTAGAAAAATTATCATCGTGCCTGTTGTTGTTCCGGGGTGTAGTGAGTGGACGCTCGTTTTTTTCAATGGTCACCCATGCCTAGGTAGGACATCGGCCGCTATCGCACTCATCCATCCCTTTGGGTTTAGACATACTCAGAGTGATGACGTGCAAGGCAAAAGGTTTGCCACTACCTTTATTAGAAATGTCGTCAGTCTCCTCAATAAGCATGACGTCGTTATTGCCGACAAGTGAGTCCACGATTTACCCTCGTGGAGGACCTATCTACAGCCTACTATGTATAGGAACAGCCATTTGCGACAACACCGACAGGCTTTGCGAGATGCCGTTTCTCGAATGCACCCACCGCTCCGTCTACTCGCACTCAATTGGACCCCGAACGAGGCGCCTGCGAGGGATTCTTCGCGTATGTAGCAATCGCACCTGCGGTCGTGGCGATCGATACCAGACGCTACGCGCAGACAATTTAACAGCAAGTCGCACGAAGATCTTATCTAGCAGCTCATCCAAAACAGAGAGGAACTTGGCCATGTTGAAGTGGACGAGAATATCGAGATGGCCATCGAAGAACCACTTGGGAAGGCAGTTGCCTGTGTGGTCGGCGACTACGTCGAGTTCCTCGGCTTGGAGCGCCCTACCGAAGAACAGATAACAGATGGACGCGGATGAGAAGAATGAGGGCAAGGTCAAGGCCAAAAGCCTGCGCTACTTTGGGAGAAACAAACGTCGAGACGCTCGTCGATGGAGCAGGCGGAAGACGTCCCGTACGACGGCGAAGTGTTTTGGGCCAAGCTGGTGCGCGAGTGTTCATGGGGCGGTCGGGGGAGCTGTACGTATTGCTGAGCCGGTGTGTTCAGTCGTTCCTTTTCCCAAAGCTTGTCCGTATTGACGCATCTTATGTCCGTGTGAAGACGTTCAGAAAACTCAACTCGTCTGCGGGCGATACAGTATTGCCCGGGGGAAAGGTGGACAAGGGCGACGTTAAGGTGGAGAATACGGCGGTATGTCGCGGTGTACTTGCTGCCAGCGAGTCTTGCCGAGTTCTGATGCGATCGCGTGACCAAGAGACAGGAGGCATTTGAAGAGGTGATCACCTTCCTGTATAGATTCCCCTGCCTCTGACCGACAGACTTGCCTGTAGATTGGATTTCCCCAGGACAAGCAATGAGTGCCACTGTTGTGCGTGATGATGCTGCAATTGGCCAAGGGCGAGATACTGGTTATGTCGTGCATGTCTGGACCTGGACAGGTTCACCATCACGATCTCACTCACGATCTCTCGGGGTGGTCATCCTCATCCTCGACCACAGTTTGCAGGTGGGTTCACATCGTAAAGACACGACGTGATGACTAGATTCTTACAGCCAAATCTCAACGCTTCTGAGGTGATATCAATATTTGCACAGCCGTTATTCTCATTGCTCTCCTCGGCCCCCACCTTTCTGGAAGCCGCACCGCAGACCCGGATATTCCCTATTACACGTTCACGGATTTTTCTTGGAGCAAAGGCGGCACGATTCGTCTGCACGGATTTCTAACTGGCCGTGAAGGCGAGGGCATCAAGCCCATCTTTGGACTCACTGCATCAGCGGATTGTTCCCCGTGCGTGGTCCTTCGGCCGCTTTTCAGCCGATGTCTCTCATGACATTTCAATAGAAATAGCGTACGGGAGTACCACCATACCACGGACCTCTAACCAGACTTGGTCCATGAACGTACCTCACAATTCATTCCTCCACCAGCCAGAACGCCGGGAAACGAGTCCTCCGTCCTCACATGCGTGTTTGCATGACGATCCCAAGTTGGCATAACCTTGTTGATAGTGGTTTGTCAGTGATTTTCTGGAGACGCTCGACGATGGCTCCTTCTTTACTTCGCCTCAGAGCGTGATGCCTCATGTCGGCAGCACCATACCCTGACTTGGGCGCAGACAATGTTGGATCTGTGTATGTCGCTTAACCGATGTCCGCCACTGAACAACCAAGAAACACGACGACCGAACCACGTGCAGCTCCACCAGAGAAGCCAGCACCACCACTGCTGCCATCAGCTAGTAAAACGGAACAATTCCTCTTGACTGCAGCCGGCCAAGAATCGGGCTCGAGGGACAGACGTTCGAACCATGTCATTAGTAGCAAATATGCAGCAGGCTTATTGAAACCCTACGACTACGTCAAGGGCTAGGCACGTCTCTCGAGATAAATGGATTGCAAGTAAGCCCTCCTTAGCCCGTGATCGATGGGCATCGTCTCATGACGAACGCAAGTGTATTGTAGCAATCGAAACAGCAAATTCTTCAACCACTATCTGTCCTCCGACCAAAGTTTCGGGCAAGTGGAA
This sequence comes from Boletales sp. KT-2023a, assembly GCA_038090395.1. Taxonomy (NCBI): domain Eukaryota; kingdom Fungi; phylum Basidiomycota; class Agaricomycetes; order Boletales; species Boletales sp. KT-2023a. The sequence goes on from JBBPMP010000561.1 coordinate 15,533, forward strand.
CGAACGAGCGACGAACGACCGCCAGCTGACGTGCCCCTTTACCCAGACTGTCTCACGACCGTTCAGAGATATTGTCAGTGGCCTGCTTGCATCTTTATCAGCTACGTTTGCCAACTGCTTTTGCACAGGACTTGGTTTTCATCGAAGAAGCGTTTGGACACCTGCTTGATTACGATCGTGTATTTTCTGCAATTGGCGTGCCTGCATACCTCTGGCATCGAACAGGCGAAATATACAAGGGGAACCGCGAGTTCACCGAACTATTTGGTGTGGATGGGTACATGATATGCAACGTAAGCCTATTATCCGTCTCGTCAGCAAAACGCCACTTCTGAGTTGTCCGGTAGGGCCGCCTGTGTATATACGAGCTCATGGCGGAAAAGTCCATTATTAATTGTTGGGAGGTGTGCCTTCTCGTCCAGCGCCCTGCTGTATGCTTATCTGAACGGAAATACGGCCATGTTGCATTTGATTCCACCCAGAAAGTGGTCCTCACCTCTTGCGTATTACGATATAAACTCGTGATCAATACCTTATCGATTGCAAAATGCTAGGAGGCGAAGATACGCCCAGCGAAGAGGGCTTATCAATTGTTGCTTTTCATTTATGATCAGGCGGGATAAGTGAGGGATTCCGAGCATGATCATGGGCAACTTCATCAAGAGCTGATTCCCAGCACAGCCTAGCCATGGAGCCGGAGCACATTTGCCAGCACTTGTCGCCACAAGTTGTCAGGTCTGGAACGATCAATACTGGAGTTGCCATCCTGGGAAGCTGAGTAAATTGACACATACTTCAAACAAGCACTATGAGCCACACTGACACTCGCTACTCCGCTCGTGTCTACAGCGCATCTACCTGCCCTCAAAGCCCTCGGACCCCTCGCCCCAAGCCTCAAGGCCGTCTATTCCCGATCGAAGAAGAGCGCAACCGAACTGGCAGGGGTGGCGGTAGAGCTCCTTCATGCCAGGCCAGACATCTACCATGATGCTCATCCGTCGACAAACCTCGACGCTCTGCTCACGAGAACCGACATTTCCACCATCATTGTGCTACCCATCACCCTGCAACCTGCCGTCGCTCTCAAAGCTTTGGCGGCCGGAAAGCACGTCATCAGCGAAAAGCCCGTGGCGTCTGATGTCGCTTCGGGTTTGAAGCTGATTGCCACATATGAGGCCGACTACAAGCCCAGAGGGTTGGTATGAAGAGTCGCAGAGAACTGGGAAGCGGAACCAGGGCAAGGGTGATCTTCTTTAGTTTGCGAGGCGTCGGTCGTCTGGATCAGGATCCCAAGTGGTACAAGTCCTCATGGCGGACAGTTCTGGATGTGAGTCGACTGTGCTCACTTTTCTGACGGCCCGACGACTGATTTTATTTCAGTACCAAGGGGAATTCCTGGTGAGTGGGCGTTGCGGGCAGGAACTGTGTTGACTTGAGTTACTCTTGCAGCTCGACGATGATGTCGTACGTATCTCTCGCTCTATCTTAACAGTAATCTTTGGTAACACACATTGTCTTGGTGACCTAGCATTCGGCCGCCGCACTGCGGGTCACACTACCTAGCAACATGACATTCCTCTCTGGGTTCACCTTGCTGAACTTGGAGTGGCTCGCACCACAAGACATGATTAATGCTATCATCCAATGCGCCAATGGCTCCCACGGTATTTTCAAATTGAGTAATGCTGCGCCAACATCATCGCGTTCATCTGTTGGCAATGGCATTGTCATCACGGGCACTGACGGGTATATTACCATCAATCAGGCAAGAGCACGTGACCCAGTGGTGGGTGACGAAGAGACGTGTTCAGTCATCGTCTTGTTCAACTTGGTCACGCGCCCCGGGGTTGTTGGCGTGTTGACGAGCTCTGCCAGGATGGCCCAGGGCGTACACATCGCCTTGAGTTTGACAACGCGTTTTTGGTAAT
>JBBPMP010000562.1:0-15179 GCA_038090395.1 Boletales sp. KT-2023a
CCGCCCAGCATAATACCTTGTCAGAAATTTGGGGGATACCTGATGTTGGCATTAGAGTTGGCGGGAGAGGTCGCTCCTCGAGAATCAATCGGCGCATCTAGGGTATCATAGAACCATTAATATGTAAATCGTACAAGAACTCGAAGCACCCTTTGTGTTGTCTCATCTCATCTATATGCTCAGCTACTACCGTTGTTACAAGTTCGTACTCTGTTAGTTACTACGTTACTACATTTGGACGCTTGTTAACCTCTGTGTGACCTTCGTTTACCAATTACCGCGCTTCCTCTACCACGTCGACTGGAGGTAAGCCATCTAGTATAACCATTTACTTACCTGTATTAGTCTCACAACTACCTACAGGTAACTACAGTCTCGTACCACGTCAACCGGAGTCTTACGACCGCCGTTTGGTATGGATGGTAGCACCCACGGGCCACGGCGCAAGTGACATGATAAAAGGATGATCAGAATGAATCTGAGAACGTTTCACGAACAAATCTTTAGCCACTTGTCGTGAACCAATGGCAATAATGTCCTGATCAAAAACCTGAGTGTGCACAATGCCGCTTCAAGCTGGCAAGGTATCGATGTGTTGAACATGTCATACCGGTCGAGGAACTCACCGTATTGATCGTACAATCCGGTATACGTCTTCCAAGGCTCCTGACCGTCCACGGCGTGAGCATTTTCTAGAAGCAGGAGTCGTGTAGAGGCAATCCATTCCTCTCTCGTCTGCGTAGAATGAAGCGCCGGAGGGAATCTAGCGCAAAAATGAACGCCGGGACGACAACCACGATCTACGCAGTTGATGGCCGCATGGTCAAAGTCCGAGAGCGCAGCCAAGGAGTCGAGAGCGTGTATAATACCGGCTCTGGGCTGCATTGTTGATGCGCCGGTCGTCCAATTTATTGAACAAAAAAAGTTTTCCGGAGAATGAACCTCGAGGCTGCTTGGAACCATCGCACCCAAATCGCATCCAATGAGACCTTGTAGACCTGAATCCTTACTATTATTTTTGCTTCTCAGCTCGTCATCGTTGCTGACTCCACTTTCCGGATACTTCGCATTTTGCGAGTGACGCCTTGTCCGTGCGCGTGAGCGCTGAGCAAACTATACGTAAGCCTGAGGATGCAATGAATGGAAATGTCATCGACAACTTCTTAAAAGGGAACTTCACATAGAACCATTGGAGAGACATCGATGTGATGAGGACCGGCGTCAATGCCAGGTTCCAAGCAGTCGCCAGTGATCGTGTCGAAGGTTGGCTTTGCGCGTGTCACGTGAATTGCATGCATTCGAGTTTTCGTCAGGTAGGAACGCCTTCTTAGTATCCAACTTCGGCTCTACGGAACACGGGTTCCAGCTTGGCCACGCCACAAGTCGAGAATTGAGTACTGTGCTGCCAGTGACTCACGATTTTTTTGGCCTCAGGCTTTCGAACTAGGTCGTTCCAATTACGCTCAACCTCAGTGAAAGTGTGTGCAGATATGAATGAAAGTGACCAATCTTAGCGTACATCATCGAACCTGACAACAATTAGCAGCTATGTACATATTCTTTTTATCTATGTGTTCGTTACGCACTCCCCAAGTGTGCACCCGGCATGGTGATTCACTCGACACGCATTTGCTCGAGGAATGCTTTGTTCACATGCGCACGAGGGCGGAGCTGGCTTGGGAAAACATCTGGGCGACTGGATAGGTCTGTTAACTCCATGTCCATTTAACCAGACGTAGAAACTGCTCACTGAGTGATCCCGTTCAGCCATTTGGGTTCAAAGAAGATTTCGTTGCCTTGATCATCCTTGGCGCGGTAAAAGTCGAACGCCGCGAGCATCGTTGCGAAAGAAATCCAGAGGGATGCATCTGCCGTGTATCGTCCTAAAGAAAAAAAGCGAAGCCGTGTCAATGTCTGGTGTCAATAATGCTGGGTCAAGGGTAGGAACAAACCAGGGCAAATCCTTCGACCGAAACCAAATACAAATTCAGCCGGGTCCACGTCATTCAGCATGCCGTCATCATCGAGGTATCTTTCAGGGCTGAATGCTTCGGGGTTTGGAAATCGACTTTCATCACGAGACATGGCCCTAGCACAAGTGTTATTGGCCCTGAAAATGCAAGGCAAGATGAAATATACTCACCAAGAATTTGCAACTACGATCGCGCCTGTTCGAAATCAACACGACCGTTCGTGCAGTATCGCGATGGAGTATGACTTACCTTTTGGTATGTAATAGCCATCATAGACATCACTGTTTGATGTAGCATGCCAGATACCTGAATAACAGATTATAAATGCTGAGAGTAATGCAAGTCAAAGTGATGATCTAACCCATGGGTACCACAGGGTGCCATCTGAGAGTCTCGCGGATGATTGCGTCGATATATGGCAAGGATGCTCTATCACCAAACTCGGGAAGACGATTTTTCCCCACAACCGCATCGATATCCGCCTGTGCACGCTTCCAAACATAAGGGTTAAGGATCATGGCAAGCGTAAAAACATTCAAAACTGAGGTCGTCTGTCAAACTAGTGAGATCCATAAAGTGTAATGTTGCAGCACCACTTACTGTCTCTTCAGCGGCTGTAAGATAATCATGCATGAATTCGCGATTTACTGGTCAAATAGCGTACAACGCACCCATAATAGAGGTCACAGCTGTGCTCTTCAGACCAGAAATGTACTTCTCGCGTTGGAATTCATCTAGCTCTTCAATGCGTGAGAGGTGATCGGATATCATTGAGAATGTCGGACGGTCTGCAGAGGCTTTCTGCATCGTCAAGGTCATTGTATGTAGGAGCTGCATTGAATTTAACCTGAAATACGAACCATTCTCTTCTCAGCATATTGGAAAGGTATTTCTACTGCCTTCCTAGAGAGACCGTAAGCGTATCTTGCTTCACGCTTCAACGATGACCCCGGGAACCAATCGGGGATGTATAACACTTTCAACAAGTGATTGTGAATATGCCTACCGGCTATTTTGTGGGACGACTTACGGAAGGGGAAGAATTTTACCAACATAGATCTTTCTGGAGTTACCGCTTGCACTGCAACAGTGACGTATTCTTCGATAAGTTCCACAATGGGATCATGATTCTCCTTTGGTTCGTAATCATAAGCAGCCGACAGCGCGACTGAAATAGAAAAACTGAAAAAATGCGATGAACAGAAATCTCGCTGGCCACTCAAGGGACTTACGTGGTGTAATAGGAAAGATATTGATCGGGATTGTTCGTAATATTCAGAGCGAGTTGGCGGGCACGACGAAGTTGCATCGGGCGAAAGGCGAGCGCGGCCTCGGAACGGAAGGTTTGATGGAATATCCGCCTACAGAATCTCCAATGATCACCGTAACCAGCGAAAACCCAGTTTATTTCTCCTCCGTACCTGCGCGTAAAGTGAGATTGGCGTGAAACGGTTACGGTCTACGGAAGTACTCACGGTGCAAGAGAGGCGATGACAGGGCGGTCAGAATAAACTTGAGAGCGCTTCTCCATCAATTGTACTGCAACTGATTGCGAACCAAGGACGATGACATCCTGGTCCATTAGACGGAGATATACCACCTTGCCTATCGCCACGGATCTGTCATTCTGGTTATCCACACTGGGGTGAAACTTACCATATTTTGCATGCCAGTCAGTATATGTCATCCAAGGCTGCTCGATGTTGATGGAGTGTGCATTTCCTATCAATGGGAGCTGCGGCGGTCCCGGGGGTAAAGGTAACCCCTTCCTCTCGCGTTTGGCTTGAACATAACGCCGAAGAGAATCGAGCGCGACAATGACCACGGGAACGGTCACCGCGAGCAGTAGAGTTGATGACTGCATCCTCGCAAAGGAGAAGATAGCGAATTTGATCGCAAACGACCACAATTTATACCCCGTTCTATACCACTATACGTTGGAAACCGTCTGTTTTGTGTAAGGAATTCACAATATTAACGTCCCTTGGAAACTCGGCCCTTCCCGCATCAAAAAGTGGTGAAACGCGACATGTGGTGGGCGCCAGGTTGGTCGCATCAATAATACTGTGCAACCAAGAATATGAATATTCCCGCGCGACCATCGGCCCTGCAGGTTCATGCGCAGGTGTTAATGAAATCTTTCCCGTCTGTTTTCTGACTAAATGTTAGTGAATGCCGTAGTGTATGGGCTCGGGAATGAAGCTCGAGTGTCGATGATTCGCTGAAGTGGGATGACATGCAATGTATCCGATCATGAGTCGACTCGCATCAATCTGACGCTGTGCACTGCATCTCCCGAACATCGAGCATTTACGTAAATAGGCCCCAGTGTCCCAAGTTACCATCAATCCCTCTTTCAAGCAATACTGTGGCCGCTATTGCCTTCATTGATCAATATAGTTTTGACGTGCCGGGAATACTGCCGCATTGGACCCGGTGCGATGCCATATCTCCGGACGTCAATGCATCTTTGCCATCATGTGAGGATATATAAAGTTTAGGTAGTCTATCACCCGGTGGCCGTGTGCTATTTGGTGGAGCCTCTTAGCAGCTGGCTGTGCGCAAGAATAGTCCCATTGGATCCGACATCGGATCTTCTGCTCTCTATGGGTAATATGAGATTGTCAGACATGGTTCATCCGTAAGTTACGGAAAAGAGGCAGTTCATACTCCAACTATTAAGTAAGCTTCAAGTTATCATTCAAATATTAGCCGTGATAAAGCTGACGCCGTGACGTTTGGCCTACCGTTCGACTGCAAACACTAGCGAAGGTGTCACTCCTCCAGAGCCATGACCCGGATCGCCCATCTTGTACATGAAAGATACCCCCCCGCTTAGCGCGCTAAGAACTCGGCAAACGGAGGACAGGAAGTCATTGGATAATCGTGATTGATCATGCACGTCACGTGCATGCGAGCCCCTTGTGTCGTGTGGCGGTGCTTGCGCCATCTTCGTTTACATGTGTACGGTGTGCCGGTGCTGCCACGCGCTGCCTGCAAGCCTGTCGTTGATCCCGGATTAATTGGACGACGAGGAACGTGACCGTGGCACAGACCGGTCGCTCTTCACCATTGCTGACCTGCCAGTTGCCCTCACCAGTCCGGTCGCGCAAGGCCCTGCACAGGATGCAACGTGACGATTGTAATGATCGCATCGAACGCGAGCGGAAGGAGCGGACAGATGGGAAGTTTTTTGAGCGGCAAGTCATCGTTTCTATCGCTTTTTTCGTTCACTGATCTGTCAATTTCTTATTATTGCGTGTTTCAGACTGTCCATTCCATCCGATCGTGCACCTAGCGGCACGTGGCCACCCGCCTCTCGTGTTAGGGACCGAATAGAACGGAAGGAGTGAGCATTTAAATCTGTGAGTCACCACATTCTGGACGATCTTTTCATTCGTTCACCACCTTTCTTTTTTCTTTTTTTTTTTTTTCCTTTCACTCACTTCGGTCCTTTCCATCCATCCTTGTGGACAAACCGGACAAAAATGACTAACAGAAAGGTCTACGGTGCGTTCGAGCTGTCTGCCCGAGGACAGCCGGTCGTCCGAGTCACCCGCCTTTCGCGTCAAGGAGCGGAAGGAATGGAACGAGCGGGCATTCTGAACCATGGCAAGTCTTTTTGCTCGCCTTGCTGTCTTCGTCCACTCATAATCCGTTGTTCCATTTCTTAAGCTTTCTTCGTTCTTTCCATCCATCCGTGCGGTACGACCGGACGAAAGCGCCCAACTGCAAGGTCTTCGGTGCATGTGCTCTGTCCTCTCGAGAGCGACCTGCATGTGCACGCGATGTCAAGGTGAATCGTCTCGTTCCTTTCACTCTCTTCACGCTAATACATTCCAAAGCTTACGTTCGTTCCAGTCATTGCGTTGCATCCGAACGTGAATACATAGGGGTGCCATGTATTTCCGCCCGCGGGGTCACCGGTCACTGCCCAGCAGTGTGTCAACCGGGTGGCCACCGCGGGTCTAGTACATACAGAGCATAGTGGGAACCTAACAAAGTCCAGCATGCATATGCACAGCCGTTGGATTCCAATATTTCGGTTATTTTGAATTGGCATTTCAACTTCAGTCGCTATGACCAGCGAATGTCAACCTCTCTTTCACTTTTTTTTCATGTGCGAAGGTATGTGATAGTTTGGTGTGCAGCTTGGGAGTTGGATTGCCCGTGAATCACGTCTTACTTTTCAGATGGCCAGATCTCTCCTCCATCCCTTCCTCTTTATCTGGCTCTGGGTCGCCTCAGTATTAGGTCGGACGTTGGCGGAACACAAAACCGACGCAAAACATTTTGGTCTATCCTTTGACTGGCGCAATGGTAGTCAAATCCATGGTCACGAGAAGCACAAACGCAATGTGGGGGGTCATCTGTTGAGGCGTTGCAACACTTCCCAGAATCCCAACTCTGGAGAGACGCCAGCGAGCTCGCGAGGTTCTCCGAATACGAATACCACTGCTTCCGCAGGGGAGTCGAAGAAGTGGGGGTTAGCGTGGCCCAACGGCGAGGCTGACTACCTTGCGCACTTCACCCGCCCGAAGGTCCACTAGTGCGTGCATTTGTTTGGCTGTTATGTTTCGCTGACAACCCCGTTAGTCTGTATACTTGGAGTCCTTATCTGCCTTCTAGGACGGCTGATTTTGGATTCGAAGGCATCCCTATGCTATGGGGATGGAATCAGGTAGATGATTTCAACAGTATGGTAGTTCGAGGCTACGCAACAAAAGTTCTTGGAATGAACGAGTGAGTATGTTTGGGACTTCTTTGAATGCTATTTCTGACATAACCTTTAGACCGAATGAACCGTCGCAATCAAACATGAGCCCCAGTGACGGTATCTCGATGTGGAAACAGTATATAGATCCGCTCAAAGACCAAGGATACTATCTTATCTCACCAGCGTGCACAAACGATCAAGCGGGACTTGATTGGATGAAGAGTTTTATCGAAGGGTGCACCAGCTGCACGGTGTGTTTTTCTGTTTTTATTGTATCTGCAAAGCGCATGTTCGATTTTGCAATAACAGATAGACGCCATTGCGTTCCATTTTTATGGTACCGACTGGAGAGAGTTTGCCAGATACGCCACAAGCCTCCACGACACATACCAAAAACCTATATGGGTCACCGAGTTCGCAGACCAAGTACGGTTTCAAGCATACGTTTCGCCATATACTATCGGAGCACTCAACCTACCCTTTTGTGTATCACAGAACTTCAGCGGCAGTGGTTCCCAAGCGTCCATCTCCGAGATTTACGCATTTCAAAGTGCCGTGATTGATTTTGTGGACAGTACGCCATGGATTGAAGCCGCCTTCCCATTTGGTATGTTTAGCCCCTTCAAACCAAAGTAACGCCTAAAGTCGTGTGTAGGGGTGATGCATGACCTGCAGGGAGTTAATGAAGGCAACTCACTGTTGACGTCGGACGGGTGGCCAACATCACTAGCGTATAATTACTTTGGCTGAGTACCTCTTGAAAGATCATGTACCTTTCAAGTTCTTGTTTTGTAGCCGAATAGCCTCCTGTAGCATTTCATACCAGGTTCTGTAGTTCTGTAACGGCACTAGACCGCTCCGAGTGGGAGAAGGTTGCATGATGGTTGGTCCGTGTGATCATCATGACAAGTTATTGTTCGTGCTCGACGTACGCACATTTCCTGACAGTATATGTGGACACGTAGGAATATGATGCATTGATCGTTTGATGTAAGATCGTGTAAAGGTTGCGTGACCTGCCAGTGACGTAACGCGACGCGTCTTCATTTCCCCAGCCATTTGTATCGTCCGAGAAAATGACGGAAATATCAGCCTAGTATGTTCTCACCCCTCTGAGAGTAGGAACACTAACGAAACTAACCAATTGGATACAGCGAACAAGAGCGCGAAGAGAACATCGCGCGGAACCGTGCACTCCTAGAACAACTCGAGCTCAAAGACGCCGTCGCGACTCTAGGCGTGCCAGCCAAGCCAAAGCCGGCGACAAAGACGAGAGCGAAGCCCATCCAAGCGAACAAGAGGGTCAAGCGCGAACCGACCGAAGAAGCGCCCCGCCGACAGAGCGCACGTCTACGGAAATCGGACGTGGTCGACCCCAATGAGACCTCTGCGCAGAGACGGAAACGCTTGGCCGAGGCGGAGGAACGACGACACAAGGAGGAAGAGGACCGTTTCTTGGCGGAAGAGCAAGCGCGTTTGGCGAAGCGCCCCAGGACTCAGGACCTCGACCTCGGCGTGCTCACCTCGGCCGAGGAATTAGGTGAGGACGAATCGCGCGCCCTGCGAGGTTCTTTTCAAGCCATCACCAGCAAGCCCATACCGAGAGCCATTGGGACCGTGGACGCGTGGGTGTTCAATTGCGACAAACCCGAAGAGGAAGCGATACAAGAGCTGAGGCAGAGGCTCGGAAAGATGCAAGTCGTTTCAAGAGAAAAGGTTACAAAAGATCGGATTTACAGCGCGGCATACCATCCGGAACCCACCAAGGATCTCATCTTTTTTGGAGGTACTCCGCGTGCCCATAATCTGTCGCTTTCCTGACACGCTCACAGACAAGCATGGGCAACTTGGCATCTGGGATGCGCGGGCTCCGGTGGAGGAAGTAGCCGATGAAGACGAAGACGTTGCCCCTGTTGGCGGAGAGTCGAGAGGCAAATATTGGCGCCTTCAGCCACACTGGCCCGCCACGGCCAAGTCCTCGATTTCGTCTATAAGGATAGATCCGATAGACTCGCATAGCGTGAGTCTACCCTTTTAGCCCACGACCATTTTGAAAATTCGCCGCAAGCTATATACGACTTCCTATGATTGTACCATCCGACAACTTTCGTTTGTGTCTGGCATTTCGCATCAGATATTCTCTTCCTCAGAGGTCCTCATCACTTCTCTCGAACTGAATCCTTCTGGACATGAGATGTGGATTTCCGATGCTGCCGGAGGCGTGACCCATTTAGACCTTCGTGAAGGGTCCAGTCACGCTCGCTGGTACGGTCTGTCGGATCAAAAAATAGGGAGTGTCAGCATAAATCCGACCAGTCCTCATCTCATATTGACGGCTTCGAATAGCCGGCTCCTAAAGTGAGTGCGTGCGTGTTTTGTCTTGCAAGGGAATTAACCGGGCGAAGGATATGGGACACTCGAAAACTAGAACCTCTTACAACCAAAAAACGCGGCAGCGATGTTACGTCACCACCCTCAAAAACCACGTCTGGCCCATTCGAATTCGACTTTGACAGAATCCAGACGTTTATCGAAACGAAACAAGGGAGTGGTGCTCTTCGCGGCACACACGGTCATGGAAAATCTGTCACTTCTGCATACTGGGATCCCAGGGGACGAAGCATCGTGAGCACCTGTTACGACGACACTCTGAGGAGTGGGTATGCCCCAATTATCGTAGTGGTCCAGACTGACAGCATCCACCGTCAGTTTGGGAACTTGACGCAGGAAAATATGATTCATCCTCCGTCTTCCCTGCTTTCACCCCCTTCAGCCGAATAAGGCACGATTGTCAGACCGTAAGCATTACACTTGCGTTTCGCTAGAGCCTCGTGGTCGACGACGTCTTGTAGGGAAGATGGCTGACGCCTCTCCGTGCGGTGTGGAGCCCTAATCCTGATGTTTATCCCCACTTCACCGTACGTGCATCCCTGAACGTGGCGAAACCCTCGCGCTGAATATTCCTCAGGTCGGCGGTTTGGATCACTCCCTACATATCTATTCGTGTAAAGTACGTCTTGTCGCCGGTTTCTCTCGTCGTTTCTGAAATGTCGTCTAGGGAGAGCTCGTCGCCAAGTTGTCAGATCGCGAGCGGTGTGTTCCCAAACGTTCCTCTCGCCCGTGTCGTTTACCCGCTCACAACGATTTTAGGATCTCTGCAACTCAGGCTGTCACATGTTCGCACCCAAGCGTCGTAGAGCGATGTGCGACCGGTAACGCCAGCGGTCGTTGTGTGTTATGGGCACCGCCAGACGTTGTGTGACTGTTCAGTATGTGTGCATATGTGTGTTGGACGCTTGTACCGAGAGTGTCTTACACCATTATATGTACATGTATGATCCCACTGCACGATTCTACTCGGGAGCAACGTGAGCAGTAATCACTTGGGTACCGAACGGCCGGTATGGGGATCCCGGGGCAAAATATATTCAATATCTACAAGGTCCTTAGATGACAGGAGAGTTTACACAAAACCAAACGGAATGCGTAGCATCTTTCGATGTTTCAATCCATATCCAGGACAAGCAACCCAATCCTCAGCGTCTCGTCCAGCAATGTTTTGATGCATTCTTCTCCCCAAGCGGTGTTACCCTATCATTCCGGCAGATTAGAGCGACGTTCGAGAACAGCAGCAGCAGAGAGAAGGCACCTGAACCTGGAAACAAAACTTTGAATGGATCGACCACATATGAACGGTCCTACGACGAGAGGTCAGTACATAGAGACCACGCGGAGGAAAAAAATGAAACCCGGTCGCACATGAAATTCCTCAGCCGATTACCAACGCATATATTCCCGACGGCGATCTCGCCGTGTCGCGTCCGAAGCTTGCTTTCCACCACGCCCAGATTGTTGAACGCCAGACACCACGGGTACATCGGCGCTCTCTCGTCGTCTGCTTCCCGGTTCGCGGGCTCGGACTTGCCTACGAGGTCGGACGTGACCGTGGTGGACATGCCTTCCATCACGGCGAGCAACTGAGGCAGACACGGATGTGCGAGGTACTTGTCGAACCGCTCCTGCAGCATCTGCGCGGTCGCGAGCAGTCTCTTTCTCTCGGTAGGCTCCTTCAGCGGTTGGGCCATCGAAAAGCGCAACGGCACCAGAGTGAAGGACGATATGATGTGCGTTCTTGGATCGATGGGAGGCTTCAAATAACGTTCGAGCGCAGCACTATATAAAAGAATTCGCGTTACTCAGGTTGATCCAGACGCGCGCTGGAAGCAGGCCGTGTCGACGACCACTTACACCGTTGCGTCGGACGAAAAGTCGAGTTGGTCGATGTCCGCTTCGGATACGGGATTCATCTTATATTGGGCCAAGCAGTGTGCGGCGTGAAATAGGGACGAAACGGAAATTCCCAGCTTCTTCGTCGCCGCAACGATCGCGGCCGTTTGCACCTCGGACACAACGACATTGTATCTGAACGGTGGGTCGGACATGCTTGGTGGTCGAGAAGGCGGAGCCAGGGAAAGAGAAGACTGTCGACGTGGTCCAAGTTAGCGTTTGCGCAGCGGGGACTCGGAAGAAGCGGAAAGACAGAACTCGAGAATCGACTTGCCGTAGTCCGAGCGCTCTGCTCCGCAAACTCCTGCAGGAGCCCCTTGCCCGACGTCTCCCATTCTTTAGATAGTCCCCCTGTAGCCGCGATCGGATCCACGGGAAGGTTTTTCCATTCTTCTGAAGGGTCGACTCGGACGTCCATGCCTTCGTCCGACATCCATTCGCACATCAAGTTGAGTGCGTGGAGTCCGGGTCCCCCGTCGATGATGGTGTGGGGACCATGAAGGTATAGACCGTACTCTTTGCTCCCATCGTCACCCTTGTTCGAGGTCGTCAGTAGGTAAGCCCTCAGGAAGGCGACCGTTCCGTTTGCATCCGTATAGGGAAGCCGTTTGAAGTTGATGCTCTGAACGAACTCGGATGCGTTGAGCGACGCCCCTCGTTCTTCGACAACAAAGGCAAGATCAAGCCATGCGTCGCGATCAGCAGATGGCGCGTATACCCAACGTGGAGATGTGACGCCTTCTGCAACGCATGCAATGATGGGACAAACAAAGCTGCCGGCGGGATACAAAGTTGGAAGTTAAAATCCGAATCCGGTAAACAAAGAAAAATATTACCGGAGTTTGTCGAAAGCGGCGCGAGCACGACTTCTCAGTTCATCCGTCTCCAATGACGACGTAAAGTCGACACCAATGCAGACTTCACCATCTCTGCAACATCAGATTTGTGGTGTTAATTGACTGTGGATAAACATGGAGTACTTGCGCATCAAAGGAGTTCCAATATTGTTGCATAGAGAGTTCGGAGCCAATCATAGGTCTAGGAAAAACGTCTGAACAGTCTCGCGGAAATGGACATGGAGTGGAACTGACCGAGTGTAAACAGGTGGGTCCCGGTTGGTCTCAAGAATCCATTCTGTCTCCATGGGAAGGAAGTCGGTCATTTGGAAGGCGTGACGAATGCTGGAATTCTGGTTTCCATTATCAGCTCCCATTAATAGTGTCCGCAAGGGTGGCTGCGTCACTCGGATCGATCCGTTAATGGTTGTCGGTGCCGGTGACTCAGAGTCACGAGTGGAGCAGGGACGGTCCCACTAAGACTTATTCAATAGATGTTTCCCAGGGAACTCCAAGGCTCCCAGGTTAACAATCCATAGGCCAACGTGAGACTTCGTACAGATCTAAAGATAGCGCATTGCATTCGCTTCCAAGAAGGGTATGAGGCGCGTAGGTTGGTTATGTAACTTGTTATGGGCCATTTGTTAATCATTCTCGACACATCCTGGTGCTACTTTGTTTTCCGGGTGAGAATCAAGATTAGTACATAGACGCATAGATACGAGGAAGGATACTCCGCTAGCCCCGCCTACTCACTGCTTCGTGCATGATCGGAACCACTCGTTTCGTCCTCCTCTTCATCCTTCTTGGACCGTGCTGTCCGTTTGGACGTCGTCTTTTCCTGACCACGAAATTTTCGGATGGTACTGCGAATGTCATCTACCATCGCCTCAAGCATTTCTTGCCTCGTGTTTCCCGTAGTCACGCTGGACCCCGCCCCAACTTCTGATAACATATTCAACACTTTGATCTCGCATTCCCATACCTCCACAGCTTCAAATGTTGGGGTTTCGAGTATGAGAGGTATATCCTGGATGCGTGGGTCTGATAGAATTGCGTGGAAGGCCGAGAGTTGCAAAGTACCTCTGACAGATATTTAATATGCAGGGATCAGCCGACAACTTCTTTAGCGGGCGAAAACGTACAATCCAATGTTCTCGTGCCTGTCTTTTTTCGAGCCAAGAGGCGTCTTGGAATCGTTGAGATGCATCCCACGGATGTACGGCAGTCCGACTTGTTTGTCAAACATGGCCACTACCGGCAGGTATATGCACATATCAGTCCATGCGCGCAACCCGTACGCCGCTATAGACTCACAGGTTTCACTTGCGGTAGCAAACGCATTGAGTGAGATAACGTGGAGGTTCTGTTTATTAAGACGATACTTACTCCCAACCTGTTTTAGTAGAAATATCGTAGCCCTGGATATAGCACCTCAGTATCCACCTTGAAGTGGAAGGCGATGACACTCACGGCCGCATATAGATGGCCTATTCATAATACCGTCAGCAGCTATACGCCCTTATTCTGCATCAACCACATACATGTGTCAAGACAAACTCCGATTCTCGACTTGTCATCGACCTGTTCAATAATATCTCGTAGCTCTGTAAACTGGGAACCTATGATATTTTTTGCACCAGACTAACAGGGACAATGAAGATCCCACTCGATACATCGAATCAAAGAGTACTCGCCATATTTTCGACAACGATTATGACAGATGAAGTTTCTTTGTGTGCCCTGTTTATACACTGAGCAATAAGGGATATCGACTGATCCTTCGTCGCACTCCCGACGGTCGAACCTGGGCTGTCAAATGGAAAAGCGACATATATGCGGTTATTTGACAGGACAGGAACAATTCAAAACTCACTGGAAATTATAGAGCATCAATCCAAGTTGTTCACATCGCCGAAGATCGTCCAGGAAACATTCATACGATTTCTCGCGTTTCGCTCTGGTATAAGGTATCATGCCAAGGTTGTACGGAAGTGTACGCATCGTGCTCACTCATCCGGATTCCCAAGATTGATAAGGTAACTTCCATGTGGAAGGACGTGTTTTGGGTCATATCCGAACTCGTTCATGCGTGCTTTGAATGATGCGATGTTTTCGTCTGTGAGAGGGGGAGAAGACCATTTACGTTGTGATTTGACGAATAAAGCAAACGCGTTGGCCCTGTGGGAATACAGTCTACGTTAAGAACGGGACGCGAGAGACGGGAGACGCACCCGACGCGTGCCGCATTCACGACCGTGTTTTCTACACCTCCAGCTGCAGAGACGTGTGCACCAACCTTCCATGCAGAAGTGACGCGCGCCGCGAAATCAGATGGCTTTGGTGCAACATGGTCTTCTTTTTTCCGTGTTTTGCGTGATCGCTTCAGAGGACCAACACCCGTATCACTCTCTAAGTGTGTGTCTGAGAGACGGAATAGGGCAACCCGGGATCATTGCGACTCACGATCGGGCTCCTTGGGTCGTATGGGAGCCGCCTTCGGTACTTGTTTGTCTGATGTACGTTGGCTCCTAGCGCGTTTCAGAGGTCGCTTCGCACGTTCGGGTTCTCCATTGCTCAGTTTCGCCTTATCATTGACAAACGTAGCTAGCTGAGAGGCATGTCTAGTTTGTACCATGATGTCGATGGTGGCGGCCAACAGCAAACGAAGATGATAATTTTGAGATGGTCGAGGTCGAACTGTGACAAAGGGTCCAGTGCGGGACAGGTTTCTGCAAGCCACAAGCATCCAGACCCAGTAGAAACCAAAAAAAAAAAAAAAAGTCGGCGACGATCCAGATACTGCAAAGGAATACAGCGCAAAAACACTCAGATTTGAATGTCATTTACTAGTAACTACTACCCCCTCAAGGATACAAGCAGATAACCCGGAGCTCCTAGTAATTTCGACTCGGATGTTCTTAGCTGTAAGTACCTGCTATGAGCACTGAAATATTGACCACGCTTGCCATTGGACGGTCTCGCTGGCAATTCCTTTTCTCACTTGCAAGTATTTCAGATATCTTGTGGAACCGACTCGGGGTGCGCTACGAAACCGGAAAATGTTTTCATCATGCCTGCATGCTATTGATTCGCCCGTGGTAGGTGTGGTTATTGACCTCGGGGATGATTTACACTCACTGGTCATAGCACATGCGTTTCAAGCGTCTTGGCGAGTCGAGTGACTCCCTCAAAGGAAGCGATTGTAAAATACCCAGATGTCCTTCGGCTCACCCACGATAGTCACAATGTGTCAAATTCCCGTCTCTCCTATTCCTATCATTTTCACCTCGTGTCTCGGTCGTTTGTGTCTCGGTCATTTGTGCCTCGGTTGTGTCTCAGGAACACTTGTCTCGTCTGTCTTGT
>JBBPMP010000563.1:0-17322 GCA_038090395.1 Boletales sp. KT-2023a
ACGCCCGATCACACATCCCGTGGAACGAGAGGTCCGGACGGACACGCACCTGCTGGATCTGCTGCGGGTTGAGCTTGCCCTGGCGCGCGAGCTCGCCGAGCTGGCCCATGTTCTGGGCGAGCAGCTGTGCGATACGCTCGCCGGTGACGGGCTCGCCGTTCTGGGTCTTGAAGGCGTTTCCGAGGGCGGTGATGATGTTCGCCGGGTTCTGCGGCGTTGGCGTGGCTGGCGATTCCGACGCGTTCGTGGCCATCGTCGTCGTCGTTGTTTAACGACAGACGTGTGAATAAACTTCTACTATTGCAACATGGGCGATGCGCTCGTGTGCACGCGTCGGTCTTTCGTTTCTACCAAATCTCGGACAAGACCCGTCTCCGCGAGCGCATCCATAAGCTGTCATGGTTCATGCCAATGGCGACCATGTGGTAGGTGGACATTGTCGTACTGATTTTATGCAGCGCCACGTAAACCACGTCCGATCCCCCCCGTGTTTCGTGTTCCTAACCGAGTGCCCTGAGCGCAACTTGAGCGCACCTCATTTTTATCGACACCTCCACGATCCTCGGACAAGAGTCCCGCGGCCCCCAATTGCAAGGGTCGGGCTGTCAATACTCGCAACGTTGGCAACAGTCAAGTGGCATCATTCGTTGGGCGGGCCGGTGGCAGTAGGCTGCACGTACGGATTCGTCGCAGAGGCGTGTTAAACGATGCCGCCTAGGAAATGAAACGGTAGCTTCGGAAGAGCTTTGGCTTGTCGGAGAGATTGGCGACACTTTGAAAGGCGGAATGATGTCAGAAACATTCACTAGGCACGACGCGCAACGTCAGAGTGGAGCATCATTGCGAAACCAGACCCCATGACAATCGAGGAGATCCATGTCGTGGCTAGAAATCACATGCTCGTATTCGATGCGGACAGCTAGTCTCGGAATACAAGACAGATAGGAATAAATGACGAGAAATGGAAGTGTTTGCAGTCTCGTCCACGAATATCAAAGTGGGTACAAGGAATGCAAGGCTTGAAAGAAAGATGATGGCATCGACCAAGGTAACTGTTCGGGGGGGAAAAAAAAAGGCATAAATAGAGATGCAAATGCTCCAGTGCCGGCGACACGCATTGGTATCGATCGGGTCAGTAGTGTACAGTTGAGTGACGATGTGGTTGAAATTAAGCGAGGCGATAGTTTACGGGGGAAAAAAAAAAGTGAACGGTGGAATGCAGATATGAAGGGATCACGAAAAAGTGGGGAAAACGCGACGTGGGACGATGATGCGAAGCATATCGCCGTCGAATTCCGCTCGTACCTGAGCGAGTTCGGCGTCATAGCCAAACGAGACACGACGTTCAAAGTGGCCTGGTTTTACGGTATAAAACACGGCCACAGAGATAAAAATGGAGGGACATACCGCCTTCTGGCTCCCACGAATCTGCAACGATATGCAGTATCCGACGCCTTCTGGTGGCGATCGTTCTAAAGGGTGGCGATGAGTGGCAAAGGGAGGGAATCAAGGAAAGAGACGTGCATTCCGTCGCGGCGGAAGCCGGGTAACCGGACCAAGAGAACATACTCGACGAGCGAAGTCTCGACGGCAATCCAGGTATTTGCGGGGGGTGAGTGGCAGAGAAAGGAATCGTAGGGAGCACGGCCATGGGAATCCTCGTTCGGTGGCATGATGACGGGCGCATCTGGTGCGGAAGAAGGGTGGGGAGGAGCGGAGAGTCTGGGTGGATCGCGGGACATTGGGACGGGATCGTCGTTTGGAAGAAAGCGTGAGTAGGGGGGAGGAGGAGAGGACGGGATGATTTCGGATACACAGGAAAGACGAGACGAGTCGGGCGGTGTCGGCAAAGGTCGACGCTTTGGAGGGTCCGAATCTGACAAAGGATCGGTGGAGACGTTGTCTGCCCGTAACAACGAACTGGAGGCAGTGTAGCGGGCGTCGTCCGATTTCTGAGGACCAGACTCGGACGGTGATGGCGATGGGGGAGGAGGAGGAGGAGAAGAGTCCGCTGGACGTGAGCCTGAGTCCATACCGCAGGAAGACGAAGACTTGAGCATCAGGATGAGAAATTTTTTAGTTATTAAGTCGGACTTTGTAATACAAAAAAAAATAATAGATTTAAAAATGACCGTGTGGCGTGTGAATTTGGTTATACAGTGATGTCATCAAATTTCTATGCAACCCAATTACGTAAGTTAGTTAGTTCGTCATGCACGTCAAGCGATACACGCTCACCTCCAAAAAAAATTGGTGGATCGGTTCGTCCGTCTCGTCTTTGCGTTTGTCGTCGCCGACCAAGTCATAGTCGAACTCGACCAGCCGAGCCCATCCGCAGATGAATCCATCGGCATGGTCAAACCCGACCTCCATCTTCCCGCCCGCCATCCGGCCTCCATCTTTTCGTTCCCTACCCCCGCCGCGTATGCCGCACCCCCAAATCCCACCGCGAGCCTCGCTCCCTGTGCGCAGGGTTCCGCTTCCGTTCTCTTCAAGTGCGTCGTAAAGAAGCCCGACGTCGTGCAGCTCGAGATCAACGGCGAGGTCCAGTCAAACGCAAACGACGTCACAACCCAGTTCTTTGCCGAGCTGCGCGTCTACACCACCGTCTCCCGCCACCGCAACATCGCCGCCTTTCTCGGCTGTCTCGAGAACGTCGGCATGGTTCTCGAGTTCGTCGACGGCCGCACTCTCTACGAGGTCATCCGCCACCGTCCCGCTCTCTCCCGCGAAAAAAAGATCGACTTTCACAACCAGCTCCTCGGCGGTCTCACACATCTCCACTCCTTTGGCTTGAGCCACGGCGATCTCTCCCTCCTCAACATTCAGGTCACCCTCTCCTCCGACACCATCAAACTGCTCGATTTCGGCCGCTCCGTCTCCGTCGATTCCATCTTTGTCTCCCCCTCAGACGATCCCGTCGATCCCTTCCAGCACATCCATCAGCAAAAATCTAACCCCACCAATCCACACCCGAGGCTGATCGAACAAATTCACCCCGGCACTCGTCCCTTTGCCGCCCCGGAGGTGCTTCGCGGCGAGTGTCACGACCCCCTCCTCGCGGATGCCTACAGCTTTGGCATGGTCCTCGTCGCCATAGACAGATGCGAGGTCGTAGATCTCAAGCCTTGGGAACAGCGCAAGGACCTCGTCCCCGACTCCCTCTTTACCGACTGCGAGATCTTTGAGGCACGCGCCAGAGAGTATCTCGGCAGGTTGGACACGAGAAGAAGATTGATGAAAGAAGACATTATACCTGTACAACTTTAATCCCTTGCATATCCTTGCGATACGGACATGCTTTAATACCCAAACTCTGTACTGATATTGACATTGCTGACTCAGCAATCCATTCCTCTCACTCTTGCCATGGCCACCATTCACCCTTCTCGCCTGGGCCTGGTCCCACAAGACCCAAAAGACCATCGACGTGCGGTTTCACCATCTTACCACAGCGACCGCAGGAGGGACAGAGGCAGTGACGGCGACAGCGAGCGAGCGAGGCGTGCTCAGAGGCATGACCCACAAAGTGGTCGCGACCGCGACAGAGGCAGATACCGCGAACGGGTCGACGACCAGTCCAAGAGTCCAAGTCCCCGACGGCGGGCCTCCCCCGAGTACGGCGACTACAAGCGCCCCGTTTCCCCTCGTCCCCCGCGAGACGGTCCGTACGAGCGCCGGGGGGGCGGCGACTACATGGAAAGGTGCGTGCTCGCGTTCGGCCGTCGTCCGTCCCTCACACGCCTCGTTCAGTCGGCGCTCACAGCGAGAGAGATCAACGACAAGCATATGGCCCCCGTCGCCAAAGGCGTCTGCACGTGCACCGTGCGTGTCCCTCGCTCTTGCTGTCGTTCACCGCCCTGACCTGTCTTGCAGATCCCCCGAGCGTGGTCCGCGTCGAAAATCCAAGCGGGACCGGTCGGAGACCCCCACCGAGTCGTCCGACTCGGAAGCCGAACGTCGTCGCCGTGACCGCAAGGAACGCAAGCGCGCACGGAAAGGAAAGGAAAAGGAGCGGAAAGAACGCAGAGGACGAAGGCGACGATCACGAAGCGACGATACCGAAGAGGAGCGCGCGCGGGAACGAGACCGTGACCGGAGGAGCCGCCCACGGAGCCCGAGTCCCAGTCCAACCCCCTCGTCGCGTATGTCGGACGGCGAGGACGAATGGGTCGAAAAGTCCGCTGTGGTCGCTCCGTTTGTCACGCCGAATCAGAACAGCAGCGCGATGCCGCCACCGGCCATTATACCTTCACACAGCTGGACGGCAGTAGATGAAGATGATGACTCGGACTCGGACGTCGGTCCTCAGCCTCTCGCCAAGGCGATGACATCGAAGAAGGTAGACGAGCGCGCTTACGGTGGCGCATTGCTGCGAGGCGAAGGCAGCGCCATGGCTGCCTTCTTGCAAGACGATACGGACACGCGTATTCCTCGTCGTGGTGAAATCGGTCTCACCTCCGACGAGATCGCTCAGTTCGAGTCTGTTGGGTATGTGATGAGCGGCAGCAGGCATAAGCGCATGAACGCCGTCCGTATGAGGAAGGAGAACCAGGTGATCAGTGCGGAAGAGAAGCGGGGTATTCTCAAGTTACAAAAAGAGGAGAGGGAGAGGAGAGAGTCAATACTCAGGGAGGAATTCAGTGAACTCGTACGAGAAAAGCTCAAAGGACCAGAAGCAAAGCGGACGGTGATCTAACCCATGATATGTGCTACATGCGGACAAGCCATTCATTGCAAACGACTTGATACACACAGGAATGTATTTAGAGCTCGTCGCGCTTGCCAGCTTTGATGCTAATGAGCTCCGTCGTGAACACGAGAGCGGCGTTTGGGGGAATCGCTTTGCCAGCTCCGCGTGCCCCTGTATATGACGTGAGATAAGAATGCGCTACGAGCGACGACTTGACGAACCGTAACCCAAGTTGGACGGGATAGTCAACGTGCGCTTCTCTCCAACACACGCACCGACAAGACCGTCATCCCAACCACGAATCACCTGGCCCACGCCCACTGCAAGAGGTCAATGCTGCAGGCACGCAAGACAATAACAGGCAGGGGACACACATTTGAAGGAAAGCGGGTTACCCCGGTCCAAACTGTAGAGCGCGTGTGAACGAACGTGTACCTGTCAGTTTGGAGAACTTGCCTCGAGTCAAACTTGGTACCATCATCGAAGAGCGTCCCAGTCTGCAATTCCGATTCCACGGTAAGGCACAAACGACCGGTGCATGTCTACGTACTCACGTAGTGAACGGAGATAGTGTCCCCCTTGGCTGCCTTGTCGGAGCAGACTTCGGGCGTGTAGGTGGTCTCGATCTGGAGCTCTGTGGGCGGTTCAGCAGCGAGGACGGCCGCGACCACGGCCAACAACGAGCACGAGACGTTGAGGAATTTCATCGTTTGTGAGTAAAACACGTGCCTCCGTAACACGTGATATATGTATTTGCTGACTAATAATCTGAGTCAGCAACTGTATAGCGACAGAGACTGTAAACCTTAATCCGTACACCTCCTCGACAGAACGCTATGGTGCGTCCGTCGCGCCGTGTCCGTGCGTTCGTACTGACCGTGTCGTAGCCATCGCAAAAGACTTTTCGGACGAAACGGATCCTCGCCAAGGCTGCCCGCCAGAACAGGTGAGCACACACCCACACGGACGCAAGCCTTGCTCAATCTAAATCTCGTCAGGCCAATTCCCCAGTGGTTTCGTCTGAAGACGGACACTAAAATACAAGTATGCATTCCGGGTTGACGAGGTGTGATTGCTTGACCGCCATTTGGACAGTACAACGCCAAGCGTCGTCACTGGCGACGCACGAAGCTCAACATCTAGCCGTCTTGGGGAGAGATACGTTGTCGTGTACCGCGCGCAATGCAATCGTGAATAGCGTTTCTGGTGTTTGTGTTGTGGTAAACATCGCGTGTTGGTCGGCAACGTGTCACATTGCCCTTGTCCTCGCACCTCGCTGTACTCTTGTAACGCCGTACAATGTCTCTTATCCTCACCGTATTCACACTCGTCTTTCTGACCGAGCTTGTATCATGGATCGGAAAATCCGTCCTCCTCGAATTTGTATGCCGTCCATGTCCCGTCTCTCGTCGCTCAACGTTCTTTCTAGGCATGGGGTCTCCACATCAGAGTGTTCATGAGTGTGCAATATACAAAACAGCGCCAACTTAAGGCCACGCTGCTCACGACAAAGAAAGAGCTGATGCAGACCAGCGCCCAAGACCAGTTTGCAAAATGGGCCCGGCTAAGACGGCTCGTCGACAAGGGCATCGCAGAGCTCGAACAACTCAGTCAGCTTGCACACGTCATTTCTCGCCTTCGAAAACCCTGATCTCTATCCCAGACGGCGAGCTTGCTACCACCAAAACCACGTTTTCTGCAAAGTTTAACACCCTCATCTGGATTTTAACCACCGGATTGCAGTTCGCTATCGGGTGGTGGTACAGAAAGGCCGCCGTGTTCTACCTACCGCCCAACTGGTTTGGCCCACTCACCTGGACGTTTGCCCTTCCGTTTGCGCCCCGAGGCAAGTCACCCGTTCGGTCTTGTTGCACAACTGATGCCAGCCGTGCGTCTAGGCTCCGTGAGTGTAGGCATATGGCAGATAGCATGCCGTAGGGTGATCAAGGTGGGAGAGCGCTCCGTTAAAAATATGTTGGGTGAGTGTGCCATCACTCGTTATGTATCAGTGCATGTGTCGTTGACCTCGACGTTCCGCCTCCGTCAGCGGTGCCGTCGGAACCCGTGGGTGTGCCTGTGGACACGGGTGCCAGTCCGTCCGCCGACACCAAGTCGTAGACATCCGAACCACTCGCCAGCAGACGATTGGTAACACATAAGTCGATGCCCCTGTCGGGCTACTTCATATTGTTACTTATTATTGTCACATGTGCAGGCTTCAGGATCATGGTGTTACAATACATTCCATTCTATTCTGGTCGTGCCCGCGAATGTGTGTCGGTCAAGGTCGGTGTAAAACGTAAAATCACATGTTTTTGCGTCGGAATGACGTCGGAGCGGGAGTCGGATGGCGCGAACGGAGCCCCGACAAATCTACTACTTAAAAGTCGACCGCCGTGTCTTCGAAACGAGCAGACTTTTCAGAACTTTGAAGATGCCTACAGGTGTGCAAATTCTCTCAAAGGTCGCCCCGGATGCACAAGCCCAAATCCTTACCGACGGCGCGCTGACTCTTCTCGCTGCCTTGCACAGGACCTTCGAGTCCACCAGGCAGAGTCTCCTAGTCGCCCGCGACGTCGCCCAGCGCAGGTATGACTCTGGCGTTCCCCTCGACTTTCCCTCAGAGACCGCCCACATCCGTGCCGAGCCTGCATGGCACTGTGCACCCCCTGCGCCAGGTCTCGAGGACAGGCGCGTCGAGATCACCGGTCCTACCGACCGTAAAATGGTCATCAACGCCCTCAACAGCGGTGCAAAGACCTTCATGGCCGATCTTGAGGGTGAGTCTCTCAACCCCTTTTGCCCCCTTTGTCTTATGCTGCTGTAGACTCCAGTGCCCCAACGTTTGCAAACGTGCTCAACGGTCAGGTCAACCTCCGCGACGCCATCAGACGTCAGATCGACTTTGTGTCCGGCGGAAAGCAATACAAGCTTGCCGACAACCCTGCGGTCCTTTTGGTTCGGTATGTCCTCCCTCTAGCCCTCCGAGGCAATCCTCACGCCCTAGACAGTCCCAGAGGTTGGCACCTGGATGAGACTCGTGTGACGGTCGATAACGCTCCCGTTTCTGCGTCACTGTTTGATTTCGCGCTCTATTTCTACCACAATGCCCACGAGCTCGTCAAGCGCGGCTCCGGTCCCTACTTTTACCTTCCAAAGATGGAACACTACCTCGAGGCCCGTCTTTGGAACGACGTCTTCCTCTTCTCACAGTCGTATCTCGGTGTCCCTCACAACACTATCAGGGCTACCGTCCTGATCGAGACCCTCCCCGCCGCATTCCAAATGGAAGAGATCCTCTTTGAACTCAGGAACCACTCTGCCGGTCTCAATTGTGGAAGGTGAGCATACTCCGTCGCTTTCCCCACGTCTTGTTCGCGTGAGTGGTCACTCAACTCGTGCATAATTTTAGATGGGACTACATCTTCAGCGCCATCAAGAAGCGCAGAGCGGACAGGGGCGCAGTACTTCCGGACAGGAAAGATGTCACCATGACGGTACCATTTATGGACGCATACGTGCGCCTTCTCATCCAAACCTGTCACAAGTACGACTTGGGCCGCTACCCCGCGCGGAATCACGCTGACGATTGTTACAGGAGGAAGGTGGCTGCCATAGGCGGCATGTCTGCCCAGATTCCGATCAAGAATGACCCGAAAGCCAACGAGGTTGCTATGGACAAGGTCAGAGCGGATAAACTTCGCGAGGTGACGGCTGGGCACGATGGTACTTGGATTGCCCACCCCCTCATCAACGACATTGCTCGCAACATATTTGACGAGCACATGTTGGGCCCGAACCAGGTCAGATCCTTGACTTGAATCGTCCTTGCCTTCGTACTGATGCTGTCCCGTGGTAAAAAGTATCACGTTCGCCGCGAGGACGTCAGAGTGGCAGCTGCCGATCTATTGAACGCTACTATTCCCGGAAAGATCACGGTGGATGGCGTTCGTGGAAATGTCTCGGTCGTTTTGGCGTACTCCACTGCCTGGATGGGCGGTAACGGTTGCATCCCTGTTAACTACCTGATGGAGGATGCGGCCACCGCCGAGATAGCGCGTGTTCAACTATGGCAATGGGTCAAGTACGCCGCGCGTATGGATACCGGGGAGCCTGTCACCGCCCAGTTGCTCGACCGCATCATTGAAGAGCAAGCGCCGGGCATCCAGCTGCTCGCTCCCGGCATCACGCAGGACAACCTCAAGATAACGAGCGCGTACTTGAAGAGCCAGGTCAAACAAGAGTGGCCTAGCGAGTTCCTCACGAGCGATTTGATGCCTTTCTTGACCATGGCCGATGGTGTGGACGTGAAGTGGCAAAAGAGCTTCCTGTAACGTTTTTTGTTTTTGTTTTTGCGTTGTGGTCGTATGTATCGTCTATGTAACACAGGCTCCAGCGACTTCCCCCTGTACGGTAATCCCGTCGATAATCTAAAAAGCTCATTCGTGTGGACAACATGAGTTCTCGTTTTGCGAATCAGATCGCCGTATGCTCCATACCCGTCCGACGGTAAGGTTGGCACCCTAGGCGTCAGGACAACACATTCAAGTTCTCTCATGTGATGATTTGGCACCTGGACAAGACCCAGTGTCGTGCGTTGCCGTTCGATCATCGACAGCTGGATATGTCACCTCTGTACGATAGTATCGACACATGCGTTGGCTTGTTCATGCCAGCGCGTTGTAATTGCAACCCGCTGCTCACCGACACAAAAAGTACAGACTAGATCATAACACGTCTTCGCCCAGAGCTTATCTACGCCTTGGAGACCTGGACCCTGACGCCGTGAACCAACGCACGGCTGTACGGGCAAGCCTAGCATGCGGGGCAGCCCGTGAGCGACGCGCGACCCAAGAACGCGAAACGCAAACGCACCTCGTGCCCGGCCTGGATGACCGCCTCGTCCTCGACGCCCTCAACCTCGATGTCGACCGCGAGCCCGAACCCGCCCATGTCCGCCGCCTCGCCGAGCGTCACGCGCGTGTGGATCACTGCGTCCTTCACCGCGTCTTGTTTGCCCAGACGCCCGGCCATCATCTGGAGCGCGCCCAGGAAACAGGCTGTCGGGGATCGTCAGCGACTAGCGACGGCGCACGAGCGGACGTCGAGACGTACATGCGTAACCCATCGCAAAGAGCTGCTCGGGGTTCGTCCCGTCGCCGGGTCCGCCCAATGCCTTGGGCCGGGCGAGGTGCAGCGTCAAGGGAGCTTCGTCAGTGGAGTGGACCTCGCCGCTGCGTCCCTGGCCGGAGGCACGGGCAGTCGCGGTATACTGTACGTCGGTCAGGGCGAGTATGATAGAGTGGTACAATAAACGCACCTTGGCGTTCTTCAGAGTAACAATCGAGCGTCTGGCACCTGCCGTCGCATGCAGGCGTGCTTGGAGCACAACCGCATGCCGAGAAACGTTGAGAAGATGAGACGCAGTGGCAAGCATTTCAGGTCAAGCTGAACACTGAACAAGCAGTAGCACACAGCAAACGTGTCAAGGGTAGCATCATACAAGTACAGCAAAGCGTAGGATACTAGTTAAGTCACGATATGGACGAGATCAGAAACCACTCGCAGTGATTCGTAGCTGCTCCAGCTTTTTCAACACTTCCCCGACTGTCCGGTCCAACTCACCAGCAATGGCACTCTGTTTTGACCCAGGTAACCGGGCATATGTTTCGCAGAGGTCCCCATCCACGACGGCTTTCACGGGAACATAGTACCCTCTCCATGCAAGGTGGTCACGTCCCACCAAGCTACCCTGCTCGGTCCTCATGTGCTGCTCCAATGTCGAGATAAAATCCACGTCCTCCTTTGACACGAAGGGTACAAGTATCCCGACGGTGCCCTGTAGTCCAGTATATAGCAGTACTTCCCGCCCACCTGCAACCAACGATACTCGGTGTATTGATGTCACAAGGTCGCCGACGTGGAAATGACAAATCATCTTCGTCTTGTGGGGAGCACCCATGAGCTGTCCTTTTTCGTGCAGGATGCCAGCTCCCGTGGGGTCATCGTCCACTTGCTCCGAGACCTTGACGTCAAGTCGGTTGACGAACACGTTTCCAAACCGATCACTTGCCGCGACAGTACAATAATCGACCATTGTCGTTGCGACGACCCAGCGCGGCTGCGAATCGTCGGCAAAGATAAGAAGACGATTTTCGGGTGCTTTGTAGGCGACCCAAAACACTGAATCTTGCATGTCACCAACAAGAATTCGCGAGCCTTGCGTGGTGAGCGTAACAATGGCGGAAGAGAATGTCTACGTATCGAATCAGCTCACAGGGCATTCCCACGAGTAAACAATCCAACCTTGTTTTCAGCTTTGCGAAGAAGCTTCTTTTTTCCGATCTCGTAGATGCGCAGCGCTTTGCCAACGCCTGCTACAAGTCGTCCTTGGAATGCCATGACCGCCAGGGGTACGTCATCTGTTTCGGTTTTGTGCACGAGTTCCAACCCTGCGCCATCTTCAGTAAATTTGTATGTTCGCAGGAATCCACTCGTGCATGACCGCGGCGCAAGCAACGTATCAGACGCTGTCCCAACAACAAGATGTAATTCCCCTCCTCGAGCGGAGAATGGAACAATGGCAAGAGAGAATGCTGCCTCGTTGTTATCCAGGTGAATTAATCCAACGGTCCTCGACTGTAATCCATCGTGTAAGAAGCTGCCGATACAACAAGAATCATTTTCTTGCCTCGACCGGATCAATAACCCGTACTGCGGAAGCCCATGTGCCCGCGGGTGCTTTGCATCTACCGAAAGTTTCAGCGGGGAGCTCCAGCATCTCTTGATCAATCATCTTTCCCGCTTCACTCTGTAAAAAATAAACATAAAATGGAGTCATGTCATCTACGTTTACAAATGACTAACCAGTTCTTGCAACCGTTTATTAATTGCTTCTTCGCCCATGACACGATGATCGCCCTCTATAAGGTAGAGGTAACGGTTTGTTGGATGAGATATAAACTTGCGAGGTGTGTACGACAGTGGGATGAAGTCTTGCTTGAGCTTCATCCCAAGCCTTGGGATTTGGAAAATGCTAACATTAAAACCGTACGTTAGTCCATGCATGAACACGGTAATTTTCGCATGTTAAACCACCGTCAGAGGAGAAACACTCACCGAAGAACACTTCCTGTAATGCCAATCAAGCCCTCTGGGCTAAGTTCCGCAGAGAAGCTCCAAGCATAGTCGAGGTTCTCGAAAATCAGGGGGGTAAAATGCATGAGGTTTTGATGCGTGTAGTTGATCCACGACCGCGATGAAAGTGCCAGGATGGCAGGATTCTTTTGTATTTGGACGCGAACAAGTTTAATGGGCCGGGTCCCCAAGAAACTGTGGAAGATTAGAAGTTGACGAGTAAGGCTAATACAGGAACTAACCGTGTACGTGTGTCCGTAAGTTGACCGTTCAATGGATCAAGTACTGTCCGAAGAAGAACGCCATTTTGCAAGCCAATGTTGACAAACATCGTCGGGTGGGTCTTGTTAATACTTGCATCCAACATGTCAGCAATACAGATAGCCGATGGTGGCGCAGTCAATGCTTGTAAACTGATAGTTTCCAAAGTGCTGTCCGGATCCAGTGAGATGATACGAACAGTCTGATCTTCACACCCAACGGCCTAGAAAAGCATTCCAGTCCTGCGAGACACGAATTTTCATTTGACGCACCAAGAATGGTGTTCGCTGACGGTCCTCAGGAACTTCTGCGATACTCAGTGCAAGGATTGTTGATCCCATGGCCTTTCTATCCTGATACTCATTGAGCTGGCCGTCCAAATCAAGTTCAAAGTAGACAAGCTCCGCGGAGCTCAGCGCGACAACCACCTGGCGCTTGTTTGTCGTAGCCGCAACGATGGTCCTACGATCGGGAACGCGCCATTCGTTGACACGTCGATCGGCTAAGACGTGCCGAATGCCATGAGGATGGACTTGAAGTAGGGCATCGGCACCGATCTGTTGCACCGCAAGTGTTGGAGCTGATGAAAGGAAGCCGGTGTCCTGAACTTCTTCGATTGTCTCCCCAATGGACAGCACCAGTGTGCCATTGACGAAGGATAAAATGATATAAGAGTCAAATTCATCTATAAAATAATGAGGTCATAATAAATGATAACGGAAGAGTACACACCCTCTTCACGCCGTTTCGTGGTCCAGACGGCATTTGGAATGCCTGGAAGCTCGGAACTGACGGATTCTTCTACGTCGAGACCGTGACGGAGTATGCGGAACGAACTGCGCGCGCCTCGACCGCAGGCCGCTAGAATTTGTGGAGTATCCGAATTCGGTAGAATGTTCATCACTTTTGAATCCAGAATAGGATCCAGTGATTCTACCTCGTCGGCAAGGGCCAAGTTATCCAAAGAGCGGGGCCGGAAATGGGCATGTGGCAGCGGGGAAGCTGGGTCGGTCATGCCAAACGAAGGGTAAGATGTCGAGCTAAACTCCGGTTCGTGGTCATCATCACCCAACTTTTGGAACTGATAAAGATAACTACCTGGCGATGAGTTAATCACCGAAAAACAGGTGCAGACTTACTGATTTCCAAACTCGGAAGCAGCGAACAAAAAACCCGACTTAAGAATACAAAGGCTGGCGGCAACAGGCACAGTGTCGAAATACTTGATCTTCAGCGCCCTCACTTCGTCATCTTCATGGTCTATCGTAACCTTGAACAGATCGCCATCTTCACTTTGAAGAAGGAAGAAGAATGCGCCCTGAAAACTGTCTTTTCGAGATACGATTGACGAAGCCATCAGATGCGAACCTTCATTTTGTGCATAACGGCCGCGATTATTATGACACCTCGTGAAGGATCTTCAAGGGGGTGTCTTCGCCGTGGAATAGGGACACGATGCTGGGGTTTATCCATATGACGGTATATGATGTGGTCTTCACAGCAAACAAGAACGCCGGAAGGCCCGTCGAATCGATCAGTTGACGCGACTTGCCCACCAGGGACTTGAACAAGAAGATTGGCGCGCGGGTCCGTGGGTTCGCTCCATTTCCGAACAACGTGATTGAGACCCAGGTCGAGCTCGTAGTAGGTCAACATCTACAAATATTCGTCAGCGAATATCCTGAGAGGAAGAGTGTTGCCAAAGACTGCACTTTTTCCGCATTGTTAAAGGCTTCCCCGGTTGGGTCCTGATCGGACTCAGTGTAATCGACCTCCAAAGCAGCAAACAAGGGATTTTCGAATCCGACGTCAAGACCGACGATGTGGTGGATAATGGCGTTGTGTTTGTGCGCCTCCAAGGGAGAGGAGATTGTCAAGTTGGCCGCCGCATCTCGGTTCAGGATATATACAAGTTTCGCTTTTTCCATAGCAGATATCATCATGCTACGACCCTTGGGGTCCGTCGCGAGATATTGACCAGGAACGATGCGTCGCGCGCCAGATTTTCCATACGTTTCCTGGTGTAGCTTGATAAACGTACTTGTTTTGGGGTCGTAGTCCAAAATGACAATACGTCCGGAGTCAGAGCCTACTATGGCGTAGTCTTATAATAAAACAAAGATGAGAGGGAACGAGAAGCGCGGACATGTTTAACACTCACCCTTGGTACTACCTGTCAGCCGGAAAGCTGCTAGTGAACGTATGGACCCAAAAACATCCGACGCTATGACTGTCGACAATTTTCCAGTCTGAACATCAGGCCGCAAGAGCTCGAGACGCGTGCCATGCGACACAATGATTTCCTGTGTGCGGGCACCTGAAAAATTGCCAACGATTGCCTGCGTTGCAGCCGTTGGAGGTTGCAGCGTCAAATTGTACAAATGCATACCGAAACTTGTCCGCCCAAGCGAAGAACGCTAATGATAATCGGAGGATATGAGCCTTTAACAAGTTGCAGTAAGAACCAGTAAGCGGCAGTCTTTGAATTTGGCTATGTTTGCTCTGAGAGGCAACATTACTTTGAATAGACGTCCACTACTCTTGCTAAGAAAACATGTACTTAAGACTAAAGGGTGTATCTGAATAGAGGACTTTCATCCCCCAATTCTCTAAATTCATCCTTCTGACTCTCAGTGATTCCACGAGCACGACATAGTTCCTCTTTCTCTTTGTTGAGTCTGTTATAATCCCACATCGCAAACACAGACAAGAGTATGCTGGTGTCGAGCCGGTCAGCAAACAATATGTACGATCGGTAAGGATAGAGGCGCACGAAAAACCGAGACATCCCATGATAGTCCCATGACCAACGTGGAATCGCGGAGGCTTAAAGTAAATAAAGGACGAACAAATTCTATCGCCGTTGAATCAGACTGCAAGATTCATGTGAACGAAAACGTGTCACCCACCCTCCCAGATTTCCCATTCCAATGACCATGGCGATAGCCACGCCACGTTTTATGTCTCCCCCGGCATTCGCGCCAGCCCATGCAAGGTCAACAGCAATGGTCGGGTATACACCGACGGCAGCAAGAAAGGCACCAGCGTATGAAACTCCAGGGCGAGTTTGGGTATATAATATAATGTACCCCACAAAGGAGACAAGTGCTCCGGCGATAATGAATGGCCCACGGAGCTTGGTGATGTCGGAATAGATCCCGACAAGAACAGTACAAACACAGCCTGAGACAAAAGGGGGAACGGAGAGTAACTGCGCGCTAGCAGCAGAGAAACCAAGCTCGTTAATGATTGTAGGGGTGAAAAGAGCGATCGCATAGACGGGAACCAGTAAACTAGCCAGGATCATGTCAAAGTGACAACGTGTAATCATAAAGGCTACATACCCGAGGTATATACCAATCTGAACGAAAGTTTTATAATCCTTTAGGGCTTGCAGAACGAAGTCAAACTTGTAATGTGTTGCAAGGTTTTGCGAGTCATTCTTCAACAACTCGATTAGGCTGAGTCTTTCAGCCTCGGTCAAGAACGATGCCGTTTCAGGATACTGAACATAGGAGTTATTAGACCTCAGGCCACAGGGTCGGGCGGATCTCAGACGCACATCATGCATGAAGAAAAAAGCCCCGAAAGCTATGGCGATAGTGACTATGGTCACGTTTAACAATGTCATTTTGTTCTTCAGGAATAAGAGGCTCACCGAGTCCTTCCAAGCAGAACTTATCAATCTATGTGAGTATACACCCCATAATCTTTGCAAGCTACTTACGATCCACTGCCAGCCATGAAGGCCGCCAATCCTGCCAGATGGAGATGAACACAGAAGCCGCGAAGATTGCTTGAGAACATCACATACCCGTTCATTTTTTCTATTGCATAGCTGCTGGCGCATGAACAACGTGTTGTATGGAAATCAAAATAGGTCTTACGCAAGAATGCCGCCAAAAGCACCCGCAACAGTTGCGGCGGAAAAAAATATGGCGATCCGCATTGCCCGATCGGCACGAGGATACCACAATGAAATGTAGTAGGTCACGCCTGGGAACAACCCAGCTTCTGTAAGGCCAAGAAAGACCCGCGCGCTACACGGAGAATATTAACGTTAGTTCGATGTGGTCCGCAGGTCCTTTGAGCGCTTACGCAAGAAGTCCATGATAAGTGTTGACAAGGCACATGAGTGTCATCACTAGACCCCAAGCAACCATGATCGCTGGTACTGCATTGACGAATCCGTCAGATGAGAACGGCTAGGTGAAAAACATTATCGCACTCCATCTGGATGGCCGAAAGAGCTTAAGGATGATATTCCTGCACGAACGTTATCAGATGTAATATTAACGCCCTATTTCAACTTACGATGGAACCTCTGCGAGACAGTATAAAATCTGAGAGGAAATTAGACATACTTTGAAAATGCAAGAGAAAAACGCGCACAAAAAAGACGGCGGCAGCAGTGTTGTATCTAAGCCCCACGAGATTTAAGTCAGTTGCCATACCCGCAACTTTGGCATTGCCTATAGTGTGACATAAGTCAGATGACCAACGAAAAAAAAGTCAAACAATACTCACCGACATTAGAACGATCTCTGGAAAACAAAAAAAAAATCAAAACCCGAGTAACGAAATGTTAACTATGACTCACAAGAACGAAAGGAGATATAACAAGGAAACGAGAGGTAAAAGATGCCAATCGATTTTCCGCAGTAGCCTAGCGCGCTCTGTGGGGCTTAGCTCCAGACCATCCCTAGGGTCCTCGACGATGGAAACATGATCTTTTTCACTGTTCGTGTGTAGACTTGCCCTCGCCATACTAGTCTGCGACGTTGAAGATGTAAAGGAGGGTGAAGGAGGATGAAAACTTGACAGTTGATGGATGAAGGGTGGCCCAGGGTCATAAGTAATTACGCCGCATGACACCTTACAGAGTTGCGTAAGGCCCTCTTAAAAGGGGTCCGTCTGGCCGGGTGATCATGTATAAGATTGGTTCACTGGGCGGCGAACACAATTTAATGTCCCAGCTCATCCGGGGACCTGACTCGATGCCACTGGCACAGGATGGGGAAAGTGTGAAGAGATGATAAATTCAAATTTGTCAGCCGCATTACGTTGACACGACTTACCAGGTGTCACGGTTTGCCTACTTACCTCTTTTGGACGTGCCGGTCACGAGTCTACGTTCCGACGGTGATGTAAACTACGTTTGCACTACCAATGCGGTCGTCATTCGGGTCACTAAATAAAATCATCGTATCTTCTTATCATTGCACTCTTGA
>JBBPMP010000564.1:0-17260 GCA_038090395.1 Boletales sp. KT-2023a
TGGAGTGGGAAACGAGGGACCATATGCTTCAGTGGAGCGGAAGGAGGAGAGAAGGGTGGTGGTGGAGGAACAGTTTTGGTGGGCAATGTCTTCAGCACATCCCCATTGGGTCTGGAAGTGGATTGTCTTGGAGTACCAGTCCTTGACCTTCGTGGGAATAGTATCCATAGTCATGATGTGGTGCATGAGTTTGACAGGTATGCCAGTGGAGAAGTAGCCGATGAGGACATTCTCGTCGGTGATTTGGCTGATCTGGACTTTGCTTTGAAAAGTTGAGATGTAGGAGGTGAGGTCGGCAGGATGGTTTGTGTTAGGCATGCAGTAAGTGGAGAGCCAGTTGATAGCAAGGGCTCTAGTATTGTGGTGTTCAAAGGTGATGTTGAATTTGGCGATGAAACTGGCAAAGGTGCCAAAGCCTACTGCAGTTCCATTGGCATCGGTGACCAAGGTGGATTTTCGGAAAGAGAATGCCCAGGTGATGGCCACACCTGTCTTCATATAGGAGAGGGCGAAGGTGATCTGTTTGTTGTCAGTGTTGTAAACATCTTCATTCACCATTAGGTAAGTTCGGATGGAGTTGAGCCAAGGGGATGCCTTAGCATAGTTGCCATCAAAGGTGTTGGGGGTGCAGATATGGAGTTCGGTGGGTTTGGTTGACATGGTGGGAAGGGAGGGTGGTGGTGCATGAGAGGGGGCAAAGCGATCAGAGAGAGGTGGGGGAAGAGGGGCAGGGGTGGGGGAGATGAAGAGAGGGGGTCTGGTATTTATGGAAGTGGGGGAAGGGGAAGTGGGGATTTGAGGGATAGAGACTGAAGCAGAGAAGTCATGGGCAAGGGTGAGAGTTTCTTCCTGTTCAAGGTTATCAGGGAGTTGGACGTCTGAGTCATTGTCCTGGTCAGGGTATTCAGTGGCAGTGGGGGAAGGTGAAGAATCAGAGGGGAGTTCCTGTGCTCTAGAGTGGTAGGAGTCAAGGAGCGACCTGGAGAGGCCGGTACGTTGAGGGGGTGGGGAGGAAATGGTGGGGAACTACAGCGATGGTAGCCCAAAGTAGAGCTTAGTTCTTTTGTTATACTTGGTCCAGGTAGGAACGAGCATACGCTCAAAGAGAACTAAAGACAAGAGTCAAAGGTTCAAAGGAATCTAGCAGGACTTGCCAGATGATGAGAGAGTTGATCGATAAGACAATTGGTGGAGGATCAAGGAGTCAGTCAATGTAAGGAGTTGATGGAGAGATCAAAGAAGTCATCCAATGAGGTAGTCAATGAGGGATCAAGGAGATCGTGAGGAGGACAAGGTTGATTGAGCAGAACTAAGCTAAGGTACATCAGTGTACAACTAAGGCTTAAATAGTACTCAAGATAAAGTTAAATCGGAGAAAGAAATGATAAGGATCATCTCATGGTGGAGATAAGAATGAACATGAGGCAACGGAGATAAGAAACATGAGGTAAAGATAAGAACAGTGTGTGATGAACATGTTGTATATTCTAGAACACTCTATAGAAAGAGAAAAGGAGTACCGGGTAATGCCAGTCTAAGCAAGAAAAGAGGGAATCATAACAGGGAGGGTGGATTACTACTACAGGAAGGATGGAGTACAACAGGAGGGACAAAAGTGGTTCTAGAGCAGAACAAGGAACTATGTACAGGGACAAGAACAGGGACCTGCCAGGGACAACAGACAAGTCAAGGATATATGGAATTGTCACCTGATGGTGGACAATGAGTGGCAGAGTACGGAGGAAGTGTGACAACAGTGGATCACAGGCAGAGCAATCGGATAAGGGTGCAGAGAAGACACAGGACATGACAGAAGGTATGAGAACAGAAGAATGGAAACTAGACCAATGATGAGGTAAAGATGAAGACAACAGAAACAAAAGAAACTTGAGTGAATGTGGAAACAAAAGAAACAAACAAAAGAAAGAAATGGGACCTTAAGGGAACCAGATGTCCAGAGGTGTCCAGACTTGCCATGCAAGGGTGGACCAGGAGTAGCAGACATCAGACAAGTGAGTCTGAAGTCAGATGAGGGGTGTGGATAAGGATGGATGAAGGCAGAAGGGCATGGGATGTGACATCTGCCCTCTCTTCTGGCACTACCTATTTTGGTCCACCTATCTTCCCTGCTATGCAAAGGGCAAACTCTCTCATCCTCCAACTGGAGGTCCTCATGACTTCTCACACAGTCCACAACCTCAAACTGGTTGCAATGCAGCACTCTAGACAAGAGCTTGCTCTTTGGTCTGTCCCACTCTCACAGTGGACTTTGGACCTACAACTCTCCACTTCCACCAGCATCCTGGAAGCTGATGAGGACTTGGTCAGCTTGGGAAATGATGCTGTCAATGAGTACATGAAGGATTTCCACCTCTCCTCTGCCATGTGCACACCTTTCACCACTTGCTCTATATCAGGTTCTGATGTGCAGATCACTCTGCCTCAGGTAAAACATTTTAGCCATGTTTATGTAGTAGATAGTTTCAATACATCTGCTACTCCCAACTTTGTTTTATGCAATTCTTGTAATAGTCAGTGCCATGAGAGGGTCCTCAGGGAGGTCTGAAGGGGAGACAGGCAGAGTAGCAGGTAGGCAACTGCATGGGTATGCCCATGAAAGTACCCACCACCAAAATTACAGTGGTGGGTACTTTGGTGGGTATACCCATGCAGTTGCCTAGTAGCAGGTGGAGAGAATGGAGAGGAGTTGGGGAGGTAGTTACTGATGTGGGGCAATGAAGGTGGAGTGGGATCCATAGAGTGGTTGCCATCCAGAGGACCTGGATCATCAGGCTCCAGCATATCCAGAACTTCATAGGAGTGGCTATGAGACTAGTGTTTTAAAGTCCAGTTAAGGACTGCTCAAAAGACCACAGACCAGACCAGACTGACAGTGGTTGCAACCAGACCAACAGTCCAGTTTTTTCTAATTGAAAAAAAAAGTCTAGTTCTGGATTGTAAAAATAAAAAATAAATACCAGATACAAACCAGTCTAAATTGGTTGCAACCACAACTGATAGCATCCCCCCATAGAGGACTACATACCCTAATTTTTCCTTATTTGCACATGTTGTTCCTGATTTTATATCTCTCAATTTCATTTCATACATAGATCTAGAAATGATATAGCAACACAAAAATGACTATATCCCACTCTTTTCTTAACCAATTGATATAAATATTTGTTCAGTAGCTCGGCAGGCATATGTACTACCTTTTATATCTACATGACCAAGCTTACATAATTCCCATAAGAAGACCGGTCATTTGAAAAACTGGTTGCAAACCAGTCCAAACCAGTCCAAAAATGTCTAGGACTTTTTTGGGACTGGTTTTTTAGGTTTCAGTCCAGTCTTAGCAATTTCACTTTTTGGTAGAACCGGTCTGGGTCTGGACTTTCCAAAAATGGCAAAAAAACCACACCAGACCAGACTTGAAAATGCTATGTGAGACAGGTGTGGTGCTTGACATGTGGACATAGTAGGAGTGCAATGTCCATCATCAGCATCTGGAATGGGGGAGTTGGCACAGCCTTTTCCAAGGGCCAGGCAACTATGAATGTGGGAACCAGAGGTGGGTGAACTCTGAGTGGGGGAGACACAGTGGGTGAACAAGAGGAAAGTGGCCTGTTCTTTGGGGTGGAGGAGAACAGATCCACCTGGCATGTGATGGTAGCATCATCCACAGCAAGGATGGATTTCTTGGCAGAGATGATAGCTCCAATGTTTTGGAGGCATTGGAGGATGTGGTGGATGATGAACAGATGCTCCCAAATGAAGTGGCAGATGTCTGGATTGTCTGTGATTGTCTCATATGAACCATCTGGTGACTGATAGCATGTTTTGGTAGACTTCACCAGGAGATCATTGATAAATGGACAAGTATGTCACAGGATTTCATCCTGAAGGATAAAACACATGTCTGCTTGATAGATCTGGATGGCATTAGTGTATCCCATTGGAATGGTGGTGAGGCAGTGTAGACACAAGGGACTGCTGAAAGTGTTATGCTTGGTCTGGGTAGGAACGAGTGTAGGCTCAAAGAGAACTAAAGACGAGAGTCAAGGATTCGAAGGAGTCTAACAGGACTTGCCAGACAACGAAGAATTCAACCAATAAGACAATCAGTGAAGGATCAATGATTCAGTCGATGGAGAGAGTTGATGGAGAGATCAAGGAGGTCATCCAATGAAGTAGTCAACAAGGGGTCAAGGTGATCACAGGGAAGATGAGGTTGATTGAGCAGAACTAAGCTAAGGTACACTGCTGTACGACTAAGGCTTAAGTAGTACTCAAGGTAAGGTTAAATCAGAGAAGGAAATGATAAGGATTGCCTCATGGTAGAGATAAGAGTGAACATGAGGTGACGGAAATGAGAAACACAAGGTAAAGATAATAATGGTGTGTGATGAACATGTTTTACATTCTAGAACACTCTATGGAAAGTAAAAGGATACCAGGTGACGCCGGTCTGAGTATGACAAGGAAAGAATGAAGAACATCAATGGAAAAGAGGGAATCGTAACATTACCCCCAGAGTACATTCAAAGTTACTACAAGAAAACAAAAGGTGAAAATAAACAATCAAGAGAGAAGAGAGAACACCTAAAGGTTCATGCAGCGATTGCCACCAGGGGAACTGGTCATGTTGGCATAGGCAGAATCATCAACACCTTCACTGTCATCCTCATAGATATAGTGGGGTGCAAAAGCAAGACGAACAGTTTCAGAAGGGGGAGAGGGATGAGGAGGAGATTTGTGATGACGACGATGTGGATGGTGCCAAGAAGGGATTTGGGTGGATGGTCCAGCTATATTAGGAGTGGATGATATCCTGGAAAGGAGGGGATGACGAGGATAAGGGGCCCAACAACCAGAGGAATGGGAGGAGGTGGGAGAGGATGAAGGAGTGACCAAAGGAGGTGGACAGGAACAACAAGGGCAGATGTTGTGAATGTCCCAGTGCATGGTGACCACAGAAGGGGCAGGCATAGTAAGGGCAGTGGGGGCAGATATGGTTCAGATAGTGGCAGTGGTAACACATTGTGAAGTAGAGAGGGTGAGATGGGGGAAGAGGATGGTCACATTGTCTGTTCCATCGTACTTCTGCATGGTCCATCTCATCAGCCATAGCCTGGGTGAAGGGTTCCGATGAATAGTTGGTGGACTGTTCTATGGTGTGGTAGCTGGAGGAATAAGAGGTCAATGTTGCCAAGTCGTTGAGGGTCAAAGGGGGTTCCGGATAGTCTGGGGTGGGAATCCAGTTTTCCTTGGATTGGTCAGCCAGTTCTCTAACATAGTGAAGAACGTTGGCTGAGAGGTTGTCCATCTCAAGCTGGTGCATGAGGTCAGCAGTGAGGGTAAGGAGCCGATCATGTACTGTATGTCATGAAGGAGGGCAGTCTGAGTCGTCAGGTAGGAGTGGGCATGGATCTGGTCGGCGATAGAAAAAAGGTGAGGAAGTTCATTATATAAATGTAAGAGGGATTCAAGAGGAGAATAAGGTTCTAAATGATGACAAAGGGGAATGATAAGGTCCAGGTGGGTCAGATGCATATGCATAACACCTAAGGCAGTGATGGGGAAGTGCTCCTGTCAGAGACAATGAGCATAGATAGGTACTGCGACAGAGAGGACAGCATCAGCATTAGCAGGGGGGGGAGTAGGGAGAACATAGGGGGCAGTCCATGGGATCTCAGAGGTAGTGTCAACAGGAGGGAGTTCAGGAGGGGGGTTCTAGGGTGAAGTGATGATGGGGTGAGGTTCAGGAATATCAACACCTTGAATCTGATAGAGGAGGGGAGTGGTCCAGCCAGCAGGGGTCTGAATGGGAGAGGGGGATCTGGTGGGGGAAGACATTTCAGCAATGAGAGGGAGATGATGGGGATTGGGAAAAGGAAAAGATGGAAGGATGGAGCTTCTTATAGTTGGTCAGAAGCATCTTTGCATGCTTGAACTCCAATTCCGGTAACCAGGAGTCTTCTTTGGCAGAGTATCCCTTCCATTGGATCAAGAACTTTTGGTTGTTCGGAGATCCCTTGTGTTGGATAATCTTCTCCATTTCATATTCCTCTTCTCCATCAATAAGGTCAGGAGGTGGGGTGGGGAAGTTCAGTCCATGTACATCATTTTCACAATAGGGCAATAAGAGGAAAGCATGGAATGTGGGGTGCATTTTCCAGGTATGAGGGAGGTAGAGTTTGTATGTCAAAGGAGATAGAACATGGGTGATGGTGAAGGGTCCTTCTCCTTTGGGGGTGAATTTCAGGTGAGAGATAAGTCACTTAAGGTTTTGAGCTTTGAGCCAGACTTTGTCGCCTTTCTGGAAGGGAGAGAACTTTCCATGGAAGCAAGATTTCATGACTTGTCTGGCAAGTTCATGAGCTGCTAGAGCTTCATCTTGAGCTGCAGAGAGGAGTTTCAGGGATTCTTCAATGGCTGGGAGGTGGGATTCAACAAGGATGATGGGAAGTGGATGGGGTTCGAAGCCCATCATGAGAAAGAACAGAGATTTGCCAGTAACAGAGTGGGGGCAGTGATTGTGAGCAAATTTGGCATGAGATATCATTTTGGACCAAGTAGAGGGGGAGTTGCCACAGAAGATGCGGAGATAGGTTTCAACTTCTTGATTGACATGTTCTGTTTCACCATCAGACTGAGGATGATAGGCAGTGGAGAGGGAGAGGTCATATCCGAGGAGGCGTCCAAGTTCTTTTGTGAGGGTAGAGGCAAATTGGGGGCCATGATCTGAGATGATTTTGTCATAGAGGCTGAAACGAGTGTAGACTTTGTGGAAAAAGAGAGAAGCAATCCCTTCGGTGGAGACTGACTTCTTTGTAGGGCAGAGAATCACCCCCTTAGTAAGCCCATGGTCAACCACAACCAAAAGACTGTCAAAGACATTAGAGAGGGGAAGGTCGGTGATGAGATCACAGGAGACCTGCTGAAACAGTTGAGTGCAGGAGGAGGAGATGGAGGAGAGGGGGGGAATGGTGGGATGAGTGTTCACCTTGGCTGATTGGCAGGAGGCACAGCCTTCAATGTATTTTTGAACAAAGTGGGTGAGACCTGGCCACCAGAACTCTGAGGTGACAAGTTGACAAGTCTTGAGATAACTGGGGTGGCCAGTGGAGGGGTGGTCATGGTGTCACTGGACAATGGAGTGATGAAGATCTGGAGGAACATAAACTCATCCTTGGAAAGTGAGCACACCAGCGTCGTATTGCCAATCAGAGAGGTGGGAGTGAAAGTGAGTGGGGATGTCACCAGTGGTGGCATGGAGTGCATCGAGCACTAGAGGGTCAGAGGCGGAGGAGGAAGCCAGCTTCTCTTGAAGGGAGGTATCAATAAGGTTGACAAAGAGGGAGTCAGGTAGGAGGGTAACATTGTCGTTATCATCATCATATGAGGGAAGGAGATCCGGACAACAAGAGAGAGCATCAGGGGCAGCCAGGGAGGAACCAGGGACATGGGTGAGTTTAAGGTCATGGTTGGAGATGTCGAGTAACCAATGAGCTTGTTGTTGATTGAGTTTTTGGGGTTGTTGAAAGTAGGTGAGATTTTTATGATCGGTGAATACTTGGACAGAGAAAGGGGAACCTAAAAGATAGTGTTGCCAAGTCTTGAGTCCACAAATGACAGCTAAGAGTTCATGATCATAGATATCGTAGTTGTGTTCGGCAGGGGAGAAAGTTTGGGAGAGGTAAGAACAAGGGTGCCAGTCACCATTGGCATCGTTTTGAAGGAGAACCCCTCCAGAGGCATATTTAGATGCGTTGGTTGCCATGGCAAAGGGGTGAGAGGGGTTAGGGAGGTGGAGGATGGATTGAGAGAGGAAGAGTTTCTTCAACTTGTTGAAGGCTTGTTGGCAGGGAGGAGACCAAGACCAGGGTTGGTTCTTCTTGGTAAGGTCAAGGAGGGGGTGAGCAACGTTGGAGTAGTTGGAATGAATCATCAGTAGAAGTTGGCAAAGCCAAGGAAGGAGTGGACATCTTTGACCTTTGCAGGGGTAGGCCATTCTCGGATACCATCAAGTTTGACAGGGTCCATGGCTAGTTCGTCAGGGCAGATGATCATACCAAGGTGTTCGACTTCAGAAGCAGTGAAGTTACACTTCTCAAGTTTGAGGTGGAAGTCAAGTTCTTCCATATGTTTGAGGACACATTTTGTGCACTCCTCATGAGTTTTCTGGTCAGGAGAAAAGATCAGGAGATTGTCCATATAGATGACCAGCCATCCCTCTGCAATCATATTGCAGAATGAGTTGTTCATGAAATGTTGGAAGGTGGCAGGGGAGTTGCAAAGTCTGAAGAACATGATGGTAGGTTTGAAGAGGCCTTTGTGGGTGATGAAGGCAGCCTTCCATTGATGACCATCCTTGATGTGGATGTTGTTATATCCCCAGTGGATATTGAACTTAGTGAAGACTTTAGCTCCCTTGAGT
Organism: Boletales sp. KT-2023a; assembly: GCA_038090395.1. NCBI lineage: Eukaryota > Fungi > Basidiomycota > Agaricomycetes > Boletales > Boletales sp. KT-2023a. Next base: position 8,444 of record JBBPMP010000564.1, read on the forward strand.
TTATTGACGAGGTTGGAGATGAGGGGGAGGGGGTAAGCATCTCAAATAGTATGTTCATTGATGTAGTGGTAATCTTGGCAGGGGTGAAGGCCACCATCCTTCTTTTTGATGAAGAAGAAAGGGGCAGCTTGGGGAGAGTTCGAGGGATGGATTTTGCCAGCTTTGAGGTTTTCGTCAAGGAAGGTTTCAGTGGCAAGCTTTTTGTTAGGAGTGAGGGGATAGAGTTTGCCAATTTTCAGGGTGAAGGATTCATCAAGGTTGATCTCATGATCATAGGGTCGGCTGGGGGGAACATGGTCAGTCGCTTCTTTGGAGAAGACGGTGGAGAATTCAGAGTATTCAGAAGGAAGGGTGACCTTGGGTTTAGCCTTTTCAGCAGCAGCTGCTAGTTTGGTTGCTGTGGTGAGTTTGGCGATAGTAGCATTGGAAATGAATTGGGAACCACAACAGATAAGATGTTGGATGACATGGCAATCATTGTTGCGAACGAGGTGTTGCTGTTCGGTTTCCTTCTTCATGTAGTCGTAGAGTCATCCATCCCAGATGGTGTTGACATTGACATGTTGGATAGGTTGAGGGGAGGAAGGAGTAGGAGGAGGGCGAGTATGTTTCTGGTAAAGGTCATTGGATTGATTGGACTCAAGGGAAATGGAGAGTTGGCATTTTGTCCAATTGATGGTGGGGTTGACTTCTTTAAGCCAAGGGAGTCTGAGGATGACGTTTTCTTTTCCACAATTGAGGATATGGATGAGAACAGAGTGGGAGACTTGACCAATGCGGACATAGAGCATGGTAGAGAATTGAATGAGACCATTCTTGTTAGGAGATTGGTCAATGTTTCAGACAGCAATGGGGGAGAGGAGTCGAGTTTTTGGGAGTTTGTGTTTTTGGACAAAGTCCCAGTCAATGCAGGAGATTTGTGCTCCAGAGTCAATGAGAGCATGAGTTCCAATGGCTTTCAAGTGTGAGGGTTTGATGACTTGGACAGGGATTTGCATAGATTGTCTAGCTATCAAGTTTACAAGTACAGGTGCACAAGAAAAGGAAGAGGAGGGTCGTTGCATTGGGATATGCCCGCCATTCAAAAATCCTCATTGGGAACCACAAAAGAAATGTGGGCAACAATTTCATCATCATCATCATCAAGCTCTTCGAGCTTGGGTAGTTCCTCAACTTTCCTAACCTCCTTTTTCTTTGGCTGAGGGGTTGAGGGGAAAGTGGGGCATGTGGAGGAGAGATGACCAGATTTGTAACAGTGGAAGCAAAGTCCGTTTTTGATACATCGTTGCCTTTTGGTTTGGGTCATCTTTGGAATATGGACAGCATCAACATCCATGGTGTTTGGATCCTTAGTGGCATGGGAGGAGGAGGAGGAAGAGAAGGATCGATAGGTGGTGGTGGAGGAACAGTTTTGGTGGGCAATGTCTTCGGCATGACCCCATTGGGTCTGGAAATTGTTACGTGGAGTGTACCTTAGACAGACCAAGACCAAGTCAAAGGGATGCCAACGAGCAGGATGCTCATGAAGAGGTACTACTCAGCTCGAAGGCGATGAAGGACGAAGACTATATGCCAAGAAGGCAGACTGAGGGACTGAGGAGACGAAGAGACTGAGGATGACCCAAGAAGATATGCTAGATTGTGCAGATCAAGAATACAGAACAAGTAGGTCAACTACTAGACTATATACTAGGCAACGCGTAAGCATAGAATGTCACAGAACAATGAAGAATGAGGACACGTCATCAAGGAGTAATCATGATGAGGTAAGAAAGAGATGTGTCACTGTTTTAGTAAGAAGGAATGACAAAGGTGTGTGCATGTACTCTATCGAAGGGAAGTGAAGGAAAAAAGGATGTGTAGGTAAACAATCGTAACATTACCCCCCTCGTACATTTGAAGTCCCAGACTTCAACTGTCACAAAGAATCCACCAATGGTGGGGAAGGGAAAGATGTTACGAAGGCCTGTGAAGGAGTATAGTGTTCAAAGGGGCAATCGGCAAGGATATGGCCAGCTTGATTGCAACGAGCACAGGCACGAGTAGGACAGAAGCGATCAGAATGACCCCAACGAGAACAAGCAGTGCAAAGAGTGTGGAAGCAAAGATGGACCAGATGACCAGGAGCAGATGTGTGGCAGGAGGGACATTGGTACTCGGTACAGTTTTCCCAATAATGTCCAAGCCGATGACAATGGTAACAGCAGGTAGATGGTGAGGCAGGGGTCAGAGAGACGGGAGAGGAAAGGGTTTGGACTGCTGAAGAGAGGATGCAATGGCCATCAGAACTGCGGAAGAATTGGATGTGTTCCCAGTTATGTGCAAGCATGCCTTGGTTGATGGTGAATCCATCAGAGAAGACAGTAGGATCGTTGACACGATGGTGTGGGATGAGTTTGACAGAAGAGAGCTGGTCAGCAAGGGATCATGATGGGGTGACAACAGGTAGGGGAGGAGGAGAGGGGGATGCAGTGAGGGCTTGGGAGGTGGTGATGGTGGGAATGGATTCAATATAGGTGAGGTAACGGTCGCAATTGGCAATGGGAAGAGAAAGGTAGACACGACAGAAGGTAGGATATAAAGAAATAGGATCCAGACATTCAACGAAAACATGAAAACCATGAAGATGAAGGATTAAAAGAATTTGTTCGGGAAGACGATTGATATGCATATGAAGAGGGAGACTGAAAGTGGCAGGGAGGTCAGAAGGGGCGGACATAAAGTGATAGTTTTGTACTTTGGCAACATCAAGGAAGAGGCGTACTAGTTCCTGAGTGATCAAGTCCTCCATGTAGAGCAGGTCATTTTCGAGGGTGTGGATGAGGGTAGGTTCGGCAAGGATGCTGGCATAGAGGGTGTTGATGGCGGAGGCAGGTAAATAGATGGCCTGCACAGGCCTGGAATGTAAGGGAGAAGACAAAGAGATAGAGCTGGAACAGTGTCCCAATAGCAGTGACGAAGAGGGAGAGGAAGAGTCGACGGACATCGAAAAGGAGGGAGAGAAGGAAATTGATGAAGAGAGAGAAACCCAGGCAAATCAGAACGATCTGTGGACAGGACAGTCTGAAAAACGACAAAAGCACTTGTGTTCAAGGAAATGAGCGGAGGAAAGTTTGGGATGACGAAGAAGGAACAAACGTCTGGTGCAAGATTTGGAATTGAATAATTGAGAATAAGCAATTTCGATGGGAATAGCATTCATGGGAAAATTATCGTACAGAGTGGGTCTTTTTGTAGGCGGAGAGGATGGTCTGTGCGTGGCGAAGATTATGTTCAGGTTCCCAGGTATTTTCGGATGCTGCATAGCCTTTCCATGAGGTCAGGTACTGATAACGGCCAGGGGAGCCCTTGTGTGAGAGAATTCTGTCTACTTCATATTCTTCTTTGCCGTCGATGACGTCAGGAGGTGGAGTGGGGAATGAAGGGCCATATGCTTCAGTGGAGCGAAAGGGGGATAGAAGAGTGGCGTGGAAGACATTGTGGATCCTCCAGGTGGGAGGGAGACTGTTACGTGGAGCGTACCTTGTGTAGACCAAGACCAAGTCAAAGGGATACCAACGAACAGGACTCTCATGAAGAGGTACAATTCAGTTCGAAGGCAATGAAGGACAATGACTATACGTCTAGAAGACGGACTAAGAGACTGAGGACTGAGGGGACTGAGGGTGACTCAAGAAGATACGCTAGATTGCACAGATCGAGAATACAGAACAGTAGGTCTACTACTAGACTATATACCTGGTGACGCGTAAGCATAGAAAGTCAGAGAACATTGGAGAAAAAGGACACGTCATCAATGAGTAATCAGAATGAGGTAAAAAGGAGACGCGTCAGCATTTAGTAACAAAGGATGACAAAAGGTGTGCGTAAGCACTCTATCGAAAGAGAAGTGAAGGTCAAAGGATAAAGGAAAAGACGACCATAACATTACCCCCTCCGTACATTTGAAGTCCCAGACCTCAACTTGTCACAAAGAGTCCGCCAGAGGTGGGGAAGGGAAAGATGCTTCGAAAGCCTGTGAAGAGGTGTAGTGTTCGAAGGGACAATCAACAAGAATGTGGCCGGCTTGGTCACAACGAGCGCAGGTGCGAGTGGGGCAGAAGCAGTCAGAATGACCCCAACGAGAGCATGCGGAGCAGAGAGTGCAGAAGCAGAGACGAACCGGATGACCTGGAGTGGATGCAAGACAAGAAGGGCATTTGTACTCGGTACAGTTTTCCCGATAGTGCCCGAGTTGATTGCAGTGGTAACAGCAGGTGGATGGGGAGGCGGGGGTGAGAGAGATGGGGGAGGAGAGGGTTTGCACTGCCGAAGAGAGGATATGGTGGCCGTTAGGACTGCGGAAGAACTGAACATGTTCGCGGTTCCGTGCAAGCATGCCTTGATCGACAATAAAGCCATCTGAGAAGACAGCAGGGTTGTTGACACGATGATGAGGGATGAGTTCAACGGAGGAGAGTCGATTAACAAGGGGTTGTGGCGAGGGGGCAACAGGCAGAGGGGGAGGGGATGGGGATGTGACAAGGACTTGGGAGGCGGGGACAGTAGGGATGGAGTTGATGGAGGCGAGATAACGGTCACGATCGGCGAGAGGAAGAGAAAGATAGACACAACGAAAAGTAGGATATAAAGAAATGGGATTCAAACGTTCAATGAAGACATGAAAACCATGAAGGTGAAGAATAAGAAGGATACGTTCGGGGAGATGATTGATATGCATATGGAGAGGGAGGCCGAAAGCGGCAGGAAGGTCAGAAGGGGCGGACATAAAGTGATAGTTTTGTACTTTGGCAACGTCAAGGAAGAGGCGTACTAGTTCCTGAGTAATCAAGTCTTCCTCATAAAGCGGGTCATTTTCGAGGGCGTGGACGAGGGTAGGTTCGGTGAGGATGCCGGTGTAGAGAGTGTTGATGGCGGAGGCGGGTAAGTAGATAGCCTGTACAGGCCTGGAACGTAAGGGGGAAGACAAGGAGATAGAGCCGGAACGGCGTCCCGACAATGGTAATGAAGAGGAGGAAGAAGAGTTGACGGACATCGTGAAATAGGGAGAGAAGGAGATTGATGAAGAGGGAGAAACCCAGGCAAATCAAAATGGTCTGTGAACAGGACAGTCTGAAAAACAACAGAAGCACTCATGTTCAAGGAAGTGGGAAGATGAAAGTTTGGGATGACGAAGAAGAAATAAACATCTGGCACAAGATTTCGAATTGAATAATTGGGAATAGGCGATTTCAATGGGGATGGCATTCATAAGGAAATTATTGTAAAGAGTGGGTCTTTTTGTAGGCGGAGAGGATGGTCTGTGCGTGGTGAAGATTACGTTCAGGTTCCCAGGTATTTTCTGATGCTGAGTAACCTTTCCACGAGGTCAGGTACTGATAACGGCCTGGAGAACCCTTGTGTGAGAGGATTCTGTCCACTTCATATTCTTCTTCACCATCGATGACGTCAGGAGGTGGAGTGGGAAATGAGGGACCATATGCTTCAGTGGAGCGAAAGGGGGAAAGAAGGGTGGCGTGGAAAATGTTATGAATCTTCCAGGTGGGAGGGAGACGAAGACGGTAAGTAAGAGGGGATAGTACCTGACTGATCTCAAAAGGTCCCAATCATTTGGGAGCTAGTTTCCTGGATGGGAAGGGAATGCGAAGGTTGGTGATTTCGAGCCAGACCTTATCTCCGACTTTCCATGGAGAGAATCGTCGGGTACAGTGTTGAGTCATTAGTTGGCGAGCGGATTCATGTGCGGCTAAGGCTTCTTTTTGCGATTCTTCCAGGGCAGAAAGGCGGGAGGAGAGAGCTGGGATAAAGGTATTTCCGAGTGGGGGATAAGCACGAGGGTCATAACCAAGCATTAGTGAGAATGGGGAAGTTTTGGTGGACGAGTGAGGGGCGGAGTTATGGTGGAATTCGGCAGAGGTAATAAATGAGGACCAAGAATGTGGTTGATTTCCACAGAAGAGGCGGAGATAAGTTTCGATCTCCTGATTTGCTCGTTCAGTTTGGCCATCGGTTTGAGGGTGGTAGGCGGTGGAGAGACGAACATCGTAGTGCAGTAGGCAAGCGAGTTCCCTAGCGAAGGCAGAGGCGAATTGTGGGCCACAATCAGAGATGATGGAATCGTGTAGTCCGAACCGTTTGAAAACATTGTTGTAGAATAGAAGGGCGACCCCTGCGGCGTCAATGGTTTTTTGACAAGGTATGAGAATTACCCCCTTCAAAAGGCCATGGTCGACCACGACCAACAGAGAATCAAATCCGGAGGAGATGGGGAGATCTGTGATCAGGTCCATAGAAAGCTGTCGAAAGGGGAGAGACGTGGAGGAAGGGATGGGAGAGAGAGGAGGGGATGTGGGATGGGTGTTAACCTTGGATTGTTGGCAGAGGGTGCAACCCAAGATGAAATTACAGATGAAAGTGGCGAGACCGGGCCACCAGAAGTCCCTTTCGAGAAGGGCTTTGGTATGGAAGAAGCCCATGTGACCGGTGGTGGGGGATTCATGGATAGAGCACAGGAGGGAAGAGCGGGCGGTGGGGGGAACATAGAGACGATGATGAAAGTATAAGTGACCATTATCAAATGACCAGTCAGAGAGGGAAGAACGCGGAAAGAGTGGGGAGCCGGTCTGGATGGAATGAAGGGCATGAAGAACGAGGGGATCGGAGCCAGAGGAGTGACGAATGCTATCTGCCAGAGCAAGATCAAGGGCGGAAATGACGACTGGGTCAGGGAGAATGGAAGACACATTGTCGAGTGAGGTATCAACGTCCACGTTACAGGAAAGAGCATCCACAGGAGCCATGTGAGAACTGGGGGTAACCTGCCATACGATGTCGAAGTCCTGTAGGAGAAGCGACCAACGAGCTTGTCGACGAGACAATTTGCGAAGCTCCTTGAGGTAAGACAGGTTCTTATGATCGGTGATGATGGTGACGGGGTGTGCAGTTCCTTGGAGATATTGTTTCCATTCCTGTAAGGCTAGGATCACTGCTAGGAGTTCCCAATCATAGATGTCGTAATTCCGTTCAGCTGGAGTGAAAGTCTGAGAGAAGTAAGCGCATGGGTGGGGATCTCCATTGGTGTCGTTCTGGAGAAGCACAGCACCAGCAGCAAACAGGGAGGCGTCCAACATGATAGAAAATGGGCGAGAGATGTCGGGGAAGGCGAGAACTGGAGAGGAAGAGTGTTACGATCGTCTTCACTTGCATCTCTTTTTCCCTTTACTTCTCTTTCTCTAGAGTGCACACGCACATCTTTGGTCATATCCGCTTACTTCATGGTGACGCGTCCTTTGCTCATCTCATCTTGCTTACTCTTGATGACGCGTCCTTTATTCCTTCCTGTTCCATCACGTTCTGCGCTTACGCGTCCTTTATTCCTTCCTATTCCATCGTGTTCCACGCTTACGCGTCCTTGGGTATATAGTTCAGTAGTTGACCTACTGTACCACATTCTCGATCTGCGCAATCTAGCGTATTCTCTTGAGTCACCTTCAGTCTCTCAGTCTCCTCAGTCCCTTAGTCCCTTAGTCCGCCTTTCTTAGGCGTATAGTCTCGATCCTTCGTCGCCTTCGAGCTGAGTAGAACCTCTTCGTGAGCGTCCTGCTCGTTGGCATCACTTCGACTTCGTCTTGGTCTCTCAAGGTATGCTCCGCGTAACAAAGAGAACCGAGACTTTAGATTGTCAAAAGCCCATTGTTGAAGGGGGGTCCAGAGCCAAGGTTCATCCTTATGCGTGAGGAGAGTGAGAGGAGCAACAAGGGTGGAGAATCCCGGGATGAATTTACAATAGAAATTTGCGAAGCCTAAGAATGAGCGAACACCTTTGACAGAAGTGGGAGGTTTCCAGTTGGCGATAGCAGTGAGTTTTGTCGGATCCATATGGATGTGTCCTTGACCAATGACGAGACTGAGGTATTCCATTTGAGGGGTATCGAACGAACATTTGGAGATCTTGAGTGAAAGGTTGTGGTCACGTAGGCATTGGAGAACTCGTTTAGTATGAGAATGATGCAATTCGATGTCGTCTTTGGTGTGAATACCAATGTCGTCCATGTAAATCTTTAACCAATGTTCAGCGATCATGTCGGCGAAGATATGGTTCATAAAGGCTTGGAAGGTGGGAGGAGCGTTGTTAAAACCAAAAAACATGACCGTAGGTTCGAAAAGTCCTAAGGGGGTGATGAAAGCTGCTTTCCATTGATCCTCTTCTTGTAGGCAAATGTTGTTGTACCCCCAACGAACGTCAAATTTGGTGAAGAGGGTTGAGTCTTTCATGTCATCGATGAGTTCCGAGATTAGAGGTAAGGGGTATGCGTTGCGAATGGTGTGAGAGTTGAGGTAACGATAGTCCTGACAGGGACGAAGGGTGCCATCTTTCTTTGGTACGAAGAAGAAAGGAGAAGCTTGTGGGGATTTCAATGGGATGATTCAACCAGTTGCTAGATTTTCCTTGATGAATATACGACATGCTTCTTTTTCCGCGGGGTTGAGGGGATAGATTTTGGTGATTTTTGGGATGAAGGATGGTTTTAGATCGATAGTGTGGTCGAAGGAACGATGGGGGGGTAGTGTGCTAAACATCTTTTTGGAGAAGACATCAGCAAATTCAGTGCACCAGGAGGGGATTTCAACGAGTTTGGGTTGTTCTTGTTGTGCCAAATGGGTGGACAGCGTGATTTTTCCAAGGTGTTGGGGATAGGTTTCGTCAACATCCTCAGTCCAGGGCGGACACTCACTAAGAGGTACCACAGCGTCCTGGAGGGTGAGGGTATTGGTGGACCAGTCTATGACCGGGTTTCATTTCTTCAACCAGGTCAT
>JBBPMP010000565.1:0-17235 GCA_038090395.1 Boletales sp. KT-2023a
CACATACCAAGACGCACACGCTCTGGGGTCCGCTCGTGATCGACCAGAGTGCGCTGGTGACGGTGCGCGACCTGCTCGAGGCCATCTACGCCTACTTTGCGGTCCCTCTGACGTACCCCGAGGTGCGGCACGTCATAGATTTGAGTCCAGCGGATTATTCGCGGGTGACGGACGCGTATCATGAGCGGTGTCTGGCGATCACGGCGCTTCCGGTGGAAGGCGGAGCCGGGATTTCGGCGCGCGGACGTGTTGAGCGATCGGAAGTATTGGTAGGGCGTGTGGATCGCGTCGCGGGACGGTGTGTGGTGGCCCAATTTAGGGCTCGTGAATCCGGCCCACCGCGTACTTCATGCATAGAACTTTGGTTGGTTGTGATTGGACTATGTTGATATTTTCTTAGGGGGGGAACCAAGTGGCCATTTCGTAGCCAATAGTAATAGTTCTTTTTTTTATCCACTGTTTGTTGGACGTTGTACGTACTCTAGGATGGAAGTAATTGCACGTACATGACACGTCATCTCTCTGTAAGTGCGAACATGGCGCAATCGGGCCCATAGTTCCGCCACTCCGATCGCAAAGCTCTATCGATCAAACAGACACGCATGCAACCAGGATCGTGAGAACTGAATGTGATGGCACCGTCAAGCACTCGCAGTTGTTCCAACTTCACCTCTGTTCCGCACTCCGCTTTGTCTCAACACCAATGCTCGCTCTAACTGCGCGCAAGCCACAAGCATCGACAAACGTAGACGCCCTCGAATGGATGGGAAAAGTCTGACTATGGCTTTGAGTGGACAGATCCGACTGGTGCGGAGGGCCGTTGCATAAAAAAAAGGGGAACCGGAACTCCTGGTATGCCACTCGACCTGCTAGCATCTACAAGCACTTTTCTGAGATACTGCCTAACGCTCCTCCATAGCACTGGAGCCAGGGCTACATTGCAGCGTTGCCTGCCCTCGCGCCCCTCGCGGCATTACCACCAGCCCCTGCTTGACATGTTTTCACCCTAAACCCCTATTCCATACCCTTTTCCACATCGTATGACGTATGTATATTCCATGACATTCTATGTAGTTCTATTGCACGGACCATTTCACAGCCACTATAGTAGTATATAAACCATCTGTACACACTTGTATTTCCTTAAGTTTGGAATTGATCTCTTTCCCTCTCATTGTCGCTCACTTTGAGTGGCCGTTAGGGTTGTCCCTGATAAAATTCCGAACTTATTCCCATGCTACCTTCGCACTTTGCGAACCTAGCTTCCTTACTTCTCGCTTCTCTTCTTTTACGTCTTACTTCAAGACACGCCTCGGTTCTGCCGCCGGCTCTTTGCCGCCGCGAAGACTTTCGTCCTATTCACCATCTATCTGCCCGGTTCAGCCGAAGTTATCGGCTTCCGTGTAACTATCCATTACATTCTCCTTTTCTTCCCTTCATGACAGCGACCCGGACACAAGGGTTAACGTGCGGTTTCGAGTGGGACACGTGTAGTTGCTGCTACCGATACTGTCCAGCACCGAACTCTCAAACATAGTGCTCGGGGTGCTAGCCATCACCCTCAAACGTTGTCACACGTGAAAAGTGCACCAGCGGAGCGAGTCCTTGCTGTAAGACTCGTAGGCATACCACCTCTATCAGGTATCCCAACACCAGTCTTGAACCGTCTCGCTCAGTGGTGTTGCAAACCACTTCAACTGACGAAGAATACCCGACCACCTCCCTCGCCTTCCTCAAATTTCTAGCGTTTCACTTCCTATCCGTTGCTGTCCAGCCGTACACTTGTGCAGTTTCACGCGGATTAAACCCTCTACCCATTACCTGTTGTAGCGGTCGGCTGCTGTGCGCCCACCGTCCAGAAACCCCCACAATTCCCCTCCGACCAGTATCTGAGATATGTCGGAATCGTCCTCCACCCCCGTTGGACCCTCTGCCCAGGGTGCCGTCTCCAGAGCCCCTTCCCGTGCTCAATCCAGAATGGCGGTGCACGCCACGTCATTCCCGGCAACGATACACACCCCGCGGCCTGCGCGAACAGAAGGGTCACATGCACGACGACTCGAGAAAATGGCCGCTGACATCGAGGCCACTGCCACCAATACCCAGGCGGAGATTAACGGAGCTGCCGCTCTGGAATTTCTCCAAAAGTACTACGTCCCCTGGCTTAACCAGCTTGTTGCCGTCGGACCGGCCTCCGCAGGAGCGCCACCACTCCCCTCCACCACCTTACTCGATGAGGATGGCCTCCTCCCTGAGCTCAGTGCGCTGCGTGACCGATGGACGTCACTCCACATTACTCTCCCTTCCGACGTTAGAGGAGTTAGAGACTCCAACTGGGACATGGAGGCGGAGCAGGATGAACAGGGAGCAGTTCATGATTACGAGGAGCGCGCATCAGCTCCAAGGTCTAGAGCTTCCCTCGGGAAGTCGGTCGCTGCGAAGCCGGATGTATTCAACAGCGATAAGTCTAAGTTTAATCATTGGATAAGGCAGGTCTCGTTGTACCTGGCCGGATACGAGAGCACTCCCACGGAGAAGCAGAAGGTGCTCATTACATTGTCCTATATGAAGGGCGACAACGAAGCTGGCAGGTTCGCGGACCTGTATCTACTTGAGCGGATGAAAGATCTGGACTGCCTCACGTGGAAAGAATTCTCAAAGAAGCTGGAGGAGACGTTCATGCCCATAGACCTAAGAAGAAGGGCGGAGACAAAACTCCTAGAAACCGCGCAGGGACCTCGTGAGACACTCCACGACTTCCTTGTCAAGATGAAGTATCTCATGATCGAGTCTGAATACACGACCAAGATGCATGGCAGGACGCTCGTACGCATTCTGCAAACCAAAGTCCGACATGAGATCGTGGAGTTCGTCATGAGATCTCAGCCAAGTCTCATCGACGACGAAGACTTTGACAAATGGGAGAAAGCTCTCAAACAGGCAGACACTATCCTGCAGATGATGAAGGAACGACAAGGCCGTACGTGGCAATCAACGTTCACACGCCCACAATTCACAGGCAACAGGCCTGCTGTCGTCAATGCCCCAGCAACACGACCTGCCGTCTCGGCACCTGCATCTCGTCCGGCTGCGCCGGCACCCATACATCCGAACCAGGCTGGAACGTTCGGAGGAGCAGGGGCCCCGATGGATCTGGACACTGCCAGGCAGAAAGGGGTGTGTAAGCAATGCGGAAAGCCATGGCCATGTCGTGAACACATGCGCCCCCGTCGTCAAATGAGAAGTATCATGTTCCGAGGAGTTAAGATCGAGTATGAGGATGAAGCGGGCCTTGAGAAGGCCATTAAGGACATTGAGGATGGACACTACGTATTACCCACTGCGAGTAGTACAAATGCTTCTGGATCGGCTTCTGGCTCGGGTTTTGTAAAGGAGACATAGATACAGTATTTGGGATGAGTGACGTCATTGTGAAACCGAAAGAGAGAGTAAAGGTCCCTTTAGCAATAAGCGTAAAAGCACCAAAAGGGACATACGTACGAATAGCTCCTCAATCAGGATTAGCAGTCAAGAAGGGGATAGACGTACTGGCGGGAGTAGTCGATGCAGACTATCGGGGAGAAGTCCAAGTGATTCTCCTCAACACGGGTGATGAACCTATTGAACTCAAGAAAGGCGATCGCGTCGCACAAATGATTCTTGAGAAGATCAAGACGTTACCCATAAAAGAAGTCCAAGAACTCGATGAAACCAAAAGAGGAGATAAAGGATTCGGATCTACACAGATTCGGATCTTACAACGTCCAATGATTGAGTCCGAACCTGAGGATAAGCCAAAAGGTGAATCCAAGGGCCTAGGAACCGGAGGACGACAGTGGCTCAATACTGTCGATCCCTGGTCAAGTCAATGGATAAAAAAGGTCGTAGATAACGGAGATACCGAACGATCGCTACGACATCTGAGATCCTTTGTACATGATACTCGCGAACAAGAAGTCACTACTGAATTAGTGCAACACATTCGACAATTGAGTAACCTAGAAGCTCAGTTTACACTTCGCGAATTACAAAGGAAACCGAAGTACACCAAGAGGAAACGATCAAAGGACTCACTCGAACTAAAAGCCGTAGTTCATACAACCGCGGGAAAACGAATAGAAGTCCTTACCTTGGTGGATTCGGGATGTACAGGATCGGCGATCGACGAACAGTTCGTAAAAGACCATGGTCTGGCCACTCATGACCTTCCAACGGCAATACCTGTTTACAATGCCGATGGAACGCCAAACCAAAGAGGTAAAATCGAACGATTCGCAACGGTAGAACTTAGCATCGGAGATCACAAGGAAAATCTGGCATTAGCCGTGACAACCCTAAGCATACACGATATATTCTTAGGGATGGATTGGCTCAAAGTACACAACCCCGATATAAATTGGAGAAATCATCAGATTAAGTTTAGATGTGATCCAGATGACCACATTCCTGGACTTATCGACGACGATGATGATGATGAAGAGCCAGAACGACTATTCCAGATCGACAAAGACTATCTCCAAACGTTATCTACAGATCTGGCAATCGAAGCATACAAAAAGAAAGGAGGTGACAAATCGTTCGAAAGCGTGGTCCCTACAGCATACCATCAATATGCCGATGTATTTGCGAAGGAAAACTTCGACGAATTACCACCACGAAGACCATGGGATCATGCGATCGAATTGTTACCCGGAGATCATAAAGTAGATTGTAAAACGTACAATCTAACTTTCGAAGAACAGAAGGAGCTTGATGCCTTCCTAGAAGAAAATCTTACTTCGGGAAGAATTAGGCCTTCGAAATCTCCATTCACATCTCCTTTCTTCTTTGTGAAGAAAAAAGACGGACGATTGAGACCAGTGCAGGATTATCGGAAGCTCAACGCAATCACTGTAAAGAACAGATACCCATTGCCGTTAATCTCCAAACTCATCAACAAACTGAAATCGGCCAAGTACTATACAAAGCTTGACGTACGATGGGGTTACAACAACATTCGGATGAAGGACAGTGATGAATGGAAGGCAGCCTTTCGTACCAATAGAGGGCTGTTCGAACCATTAGTAATGTTCTTTGGGCTTACAAATTCTCTGGCAACGTTTCAAACGATGATGAATCATCTGTTCCGTGATCTCATAAACCGAGGAAAAGTTGTCATCTACATGGACGACATCATGATCTTCACAGAGACGATAGAAGAACATCGTCAAATCGTTCAAGAAGTACTCCAAGTACTCCGCGACAACAAGCTCTACCTAAAGCACACGAAGTACGAGTTTGAATGCGAGGAAACAGAGTACTTAGGGCTATTAGTCGGACATCACCAAGTCCGAATGGATCCAACAAAAGTAGAAGGTGTTACGTCATGGCCAGTCCCTACCACGCGTAAACAATTACGAGGATTCTTGGGATTCACGAACTTCTATCGAAGATTCATTAAAAACTTCGCGAAAATCGCGCGTCCGCTAAATGCCCTCACATCTGAAAAGAAAGACTTCGTATGGACAGCCGAGTGCCAAGCGGCCTTTGAACAGTTAAAGGCTATGATTACCTCTGCACCCGCCTTGGCAATGCCTACAGATGAAGATCCCCTTCGTATTGAGACTGACGGATCTGGTATCAGAATTGGAGCCATTCTCACACAAAAGCAGAATGATAAATGGCACCCGATTGCGTTCATCTCCCGCGCGCTTAACGACGCCGAACGTAACTATCACGCTGCAGATCTTGAACTTGATGCTATTATCTTTGCGTTCAAAGAATGGCGTCACTATCTGCTCAACGCGAAACATCCGATCGAAGTCTTATCAGATCACAAGAACTTGGCTCATTGGACTCGTCCACAAGATCTTTCATGTCGTCAAGCTCGTTGGCAACAACTACTACAAGAATACCACTTCTCTATTACGCATCGCCCTGGTAAAAGCAACCCTGCGGATCCTCTGTCCCGGAGGTCAGACTTTGAGAAGGGGGTAGACGACGACAACAAAGCCAAAGTCTTGTTACTGATCAAACTTTTCAACAAACCAGATGAAGAAATAGTGATACGAGCTACACAAATGGAAGAAAGTGGAGGGATAGAGGAGCGGATAAAGAAGTTGAGATATAGAGCGGAGAAAGTGGTGTTGAAAGAGTTGAAAAAAGAGAAATCGGATTGGAGCGAAACCGATGGAATAATTCGATGGAGAGATGCCATATACGTGCCAAAAAATAGTGAAATCCGAGAGGAAATCATTATTACAAATCACGATCACCCTCTTGCAGGTCATCCAGGCGCAAAAAGGACTCGGGACTTAATCAGGGCTAAATACTATTGGCCAACACTTCGGAAGGACGTGGAAACTTACGTCAAAGGATGCAATAAATGCCAGAAGACTAAAGCGTTTACGCAATCCAAACATACTCCGTTAAACCCAAATGAAGTACCCGAAGTCCCGTGGCAAATCATCTCCGTTGATATCATCGGACCCCTTCCGGAATCACAAGGGAAAAACGCTATCCTTACGGTGGTAGATCGATTCTCAAAGATGGTACACCTATTCACGGTCTCAAATGACATCACAGCACAAGGAGTTGCAACGATCTTCAAAGATCATATATTTAAACTCCACGGCACTCCTTCGAAGGTCATCTCCGACCGCGGACCGCAATTCGTATCATCTTTCATGAAAGATCTTTACGCGCAGTTGAAAATCGAAGGAAATCCTTCTACGGCGTTTCATCCGCAGACGGATGGTCAAACAGAGCGCTACAACGCATTGGTGGAACAATACCTACGCCTATACACCAATCACCGTCAAACTGATTGGGTTGAATGGCTTCCGCTCGCAGAGTTCACGCACAACCAGAAAACGACCATCACAGGATTTTCCCCTTTCGTACTCAACTACGGACAACAACCATCGATTGGGATAGATCGCAGGCACCAGATTCGAAACGAATCCGCAGAGAACTTCATAAATCATATGAAGAAGTCGTACGATGAAGCGAAGTTCGCCCTCGAACACGCTTCAGCGGATATGAAGAAGTTCTATGATCGAAGCGCACGACAATCAGTGGAGTACAAGAAAGGAGATCTCGTCCTTCTTGATGCCACCAACATTCGATCAGAACGGCCTTCAAAGAAGCTGGATGACAAGCGATACGGACCCTTTAAGGTGGTAGAAAAGGTCAGACAGGCGGCGTACAAACTCAAACTGGATTCAAAGTGGCGCGGCATTCATCCCGTCTTTAATGAATGTCTATTACATCCCTATACGGCTGGAAGCTTCCCTTCGCAGCAGAAAGCCCCACCACCACCGCCAGTTTTGGTAAATGCGCAGCCCGAACAGGAAATCGAAGAAATCCTAGATGTACGTGAACGTCGCGGAGAAATCGAGTATCTAGTAGCCTGGAAAGGTTTTCCTCGCGAAGAAAACGAATGGAAACAAGAAAACGAACTTGCCAATGCCCTTGACGCAGTCAAGCAGTTCTATCGTAAACATCCTACCGCCATTCGTCCTTCCAAGACCTTCCGATCACGATTTATCCAACCCATCGACCCTTGCGATTGCGACGTCTGCAATTTATCTTGTTCTACATTCGCTTGTCCCTCCTTCCTCGAATACCGTACCCGATTCCAACGTCTTCCTGATTCCCTCTTTGACATCCCTCCTATTCATGCAGACATGAATCCTTGAGAAGGGGGTAATGACATGTTTTTGCCCTATACCCCTTTTCCATACCCTTTTCCACACCCATGACGTATGTATATTCCATGACATTCTACATAGTTCTCTCGCATGGACCATTACACAGCCGCTATAGTAGTATATAAACGTGTCTGTACTCACATGTATTCTCTAAGTTCGGAATTGATCTCTTTTCCCTTTCATTGTCGCTCACTTCGAGTGGCCGTTAGGGTTGTCCCTGATAAGATATCCAAAGGCATGTCGTTGAAGTTGTCCAAAGCCATCCTGCCGACCATGATCGTCGACTTAACGGCAAGCAAAGTTATTTGAGGCGGTCACGAAGAACATGCTGCTCACATTCTGGTGACCGAGATGAAGGTGATAATTCTGGAGACTTCTTCTGATCATACATTTAAAATCAGAAACTTTACCTGATTTAGTCTGGAAACCTGTGCCATGGGTGCTGTGGAAGACATGGGAATTGAGCCCTTCCTTTCCAGGCTCCATGTTGCTGTGATATCACGGTCTTGATCCACAGCCATCCAATCAAGATCTGCTGGTGGTCAGGTGAGTGGTCTCATGTCTCATTCCCATGGCTAGGGTGGACATTGATGTTATCCTTTACTTGTCAGATTCGACCTAGATTTTACGCCGCATAAATGACACTTTCGGCATGTTGGTTTCGCGCCCCATTCTCTTGTCGTCTTACCGCTCGTACACAGCAAGACCGTTGGAACAGACATTGGTACGGTATTCTCATTCTCTACATCCATGCTTGTTCCTGATGCAGAGCACGTAGCAGTGATCATGGTTGGACTGATGACATATTTCAAGAAAAAGTTCAAAAAGGAATTTCAAGAGGTATGGTCACGTCCTGATTCCTGACCGCATCATGGGACATAGTTCATGATGCCCCGACAGGAGAATGCATGGGAGAAAATTCAACAAGGACTTGCAGGGGCTTCCCCTGGAACACGCGCATATCCGAATCAGTCGAAAGATTATCGTACCGATACGCGTCTTGATTACGGGGCCACATATTACAGGGACGGCAGGCAATATCGAGAGCTCATCCTTCAGCCCAACAGGGAGGCCAGGGATCCAAGTGTCACTGTATTGTCCAACCAGAGCACACATCAGAAACTAGCAACCGTCATTGTCCCCGTGGACAGTCCGCCCAATGGGGAGGACTTTCTCAACATGCTGCGTGACAACTTACGGGAGTTAGATGACATCTCCATTTTTTTGTGACGTTTTCTCATGTGATTCGAATTTCTAGCAACTCGTCCAAATCCAAGAAATCCAAGGGTAAATAAGACGATCGACTTGGTGTATATATGTACTATACTAGTACCGTTTTGTGGCATTAGTGTATGTCAGAAGAATGTCATCTCCGAATCATTGAAAGGGTGTTCAGCATTGGAAATTCTCGAACTTCTCTTCTTGCTGGTTGTGAGTTGCGCTGGCAAAAATTGTCACACACCAACTCAAAAGGTCAATAATGCCGCAAGTCATTCGTCGCCTCCGGGAGCTCCAGGCTCGCATTCCAACTTTGAAGAGATTCCGCTCTACTAGCAAACGCCAGCATACCGACAATTCAAGACCCTCAATTCCTCCCGAACATGACCAATTTTTTCGTTACACTTCAGGAAGATGGATTTACAACGAACTGGAACGTAGGCAACCATCTCTCCTCCGAGTCGAAGCGCCTTTCGTTCCCAACCCCAATCTTTTGCAGAAACGCGCATTCGGAACACATCCTTTGACGTGGATGCACTTCGCCGCATCGCGACGGCCGCAGCAGGTGCAAATCACTGCGTCGAGATGAAAAAGCTCGCTGAAGGTACGGTTCGATCATCGATCATCTTTTCTAGATCCCACCTTCATTCCTGTGATCTATTCTAAACAGGCTCTTTCAACAAAAATTTCTTATTGTCGTTCGATAACGGCACGACATTGGTTGCTAAAATTCCGGGTCCACTCGTGGCGCCGCGTCGTCTCTGCACTGCGAGCGAGGTGGCAACGATGGATTACGCAAGGACCGTCCTCGAAGTGCCAGTTCCCCGCGTGCTCAAGTATAGCGCAGATGCAGAGACGTCCGAGATCGGCGCCGAGTATATCCTGATGGAACACGTCCAAGGTGTGGAGCTGTACAAGCGGATGGACGACTTCGGGCATGAAGCAACGCATTTGGCGGATCAGCTGGTCGACATGGAGTGCAAATTTGCTCGACATTGTTTCTCTCAGATTGGGAGTTTGTATTACAAGGAAGATGTTTCTCCCGAGTTACGGCTCCGTCCCCTGTATGCTGAGGGCGTCGAAGGGGGTGGCAGTGATCGATTTCGCATAGGACCTTATGTCGACTGGGATATTTGGCGTGGAAAGCGGAGCGATTTGGACGTCGATCGTGGTCCTTGTCCGTCTGCCTTTACGATTTCTATGCACTTCTGACGCTAGGATATTAATCCAGGGCCGGACGTACTTTCCTACGTCGAGGCAATCGTCAACATCGAAAAGCAATGGCTGTCCAAGTACGCCGTTCCCCGCCCACGTCAAGACCGTTTTCGTCGCCCTGGTAGCGAGAACGAGCCAGCTGCGCACATACGTCTCTTGGACCACTTGCTCGCGATCCTACCGACCGTGTTACCTCCTCCGGCGCTTTCTGCACCTGTATTTTGGCACAATGATCTTCATGCGTCCAACGTATTCGTGCCTTCTGAAGGCCAACCGGACATTCTAGGCATAATCGATTGGCAAGCTACGTGTATCCGACCACTGTTCCTCCAAGCCTCCTTCCCCGCCTGTGTCCGATACGACGGGGACCCACGGATCATCATCCCACCTGGCATGGCCGCCCCGATGCTGCCCCCGGATTTCGACAGCTATTCCGAGGACGAGAAAGCGCATCTGAAAGGTCAAGAACGACGCGCGATCGTCCACAAATACTACGAAACTCGCGTGAAGCAGCGCAATCCGATCCACGTCACTGCGCATACGTATCCCCACATGGAGCACATCGTGCAACTCATGCTGAGCGCGTCGCGGACGTGGCACGAGGGTATGCATCACTTGCGGGAGGCCATGATAGCGCTGCAGGACGACTGGGAACACGTTGCACCTGGGACGCCTTTCCCGGTCGTTTGGGAGACGGACGAAGTGACGGCACATCGGGAGGCGTATCCGAAATTGATGGCGTACGAGGAGCGCGTCGAGAAGGTGGCTGAAGGGTTGAGGCCGGAAGGCGATGGATGGGTGGCGAACGAACGGTACGCGGACGTGATACGACAGAGCAAGGGCATCATGAAGCGCTGGGACGCGAAACAACTGGGAGGGCCATATCCGTTTCAGGACAGTGGTCGATCGTGGTTTCTTTCATGATCGTTGAGCGCTTACGAGTGTTAGCGTAGCTTGTGAGCCATTCTGAGATGGGTTGATGTCGATGACCACTGAGGCACAGAGTGCCGAGCTGCGACGCAGATGACAATAAAATTTTTCGATGCTCATGCAAGAAACCACACCAGACCGTCATTCTGGGTTCTCTTGCATCCGTCTCTCTCTTGATGACCCCATTCTACTGCCAGGTTCACCCCTCAAACTCGTAAACAAAAAAAACCACCGTTCATCTATCACGATATCACCCATCCGGGTCCCTTGTCTGGTCTCATTATCAGTACTGGCTGCAGCTTGGCAGTATGACATGCATGGTAATATATATTTGTGGGACATGGTAACGCGCCCATCTGCCAGTAAGATCTAGAGTGACTGTGGATGACTCAGTATGAGTACTATGAGATAACACGGGATATTATCTATGGAGACAATGCGTGGACGAAGGCCCACATATAGGCTATAAGTAACCTCCGCTCGCTGTGGACCGTATTGAACCAGGTTGGTGGAGTTCAACCAGTTTGAGGACACGCATTGTGTGAGTCACCTGACCATGACACGTCGGTCGTTTGTTTCGCAACAAAATCATACGCCTAAGTTAGTGCAACAATCACATCCCCCTAAGGCTAACTGTCATTCGCACAGCCTGCAGCACAATCCGGGACGATAAATACTCTCCCAGCCCGCTCCCTTGATCTGTACGTTTCATCTTCTCTATTGTGCGCTAGCCCACATGTCGGATACTCACCAAAGCTGCTCTGACCCTGCTCAGACTCCTGGGAACACTGTTCCCAGCGACGCACCCCAGTTTTCTCAGCGTGAAGTCACCACCGAAGCAACCCCGGCCAAGAAGAAGTTCGGCACGGACTTCACCTACACTTCCAAGGTGTTGGACTTTGAGCAAACCCGTGCCCAACTAGCCAGCGAGATGGACGGCCACTGGATCGGCCCAATGCCCGTCGGCGAATTTTTCACTCAATTTCTTCGTCCTTCCAACGGATTGCCAGATATACCAGACATACCGGAAGATGCATTCAAGGATGTTCCATCAAAAGGAGTCGAGACTGCACGCTATACCCCATTCGTAAGTATCCACTTTATTCCTTGTACTAGTTGCATAAGCACGAGCTCGAATTCAGATCAACGCGATCGAAGGATGGATGCCACATTTGAAGGCCGTTAACACGAGCACGAAGGAAGACACGGTGAACAAGCTGAAGCTGAAGACGGACATTTCGATCTACCAGCGCGTCGAGGGTGTCGAAATCCCCGACAGGACCGACTTCTCGCAAATGGAACTCTGGATCGAGTTCAAGAGGAAAACGGAGGGTGTTGCATTCGAGGATCCAAAACGTCCAGAGTCGGATGGGGAACGTCGGTCGGCGCCCGGGGACGTTTCATTCACACCTAAAACACAGGATGGGATCTATGCTCGGGGGCAACTGGCGCACTACGCCGGTGCTCTGGACAGCAAGCAATTCCGAAACTTTTCGTTTTCGATGTTGATTGAAGGGGACGACGCGCGATTTCTCCGATGGGACACTTCTGGTACGATCGTGTCGGCCGCGTTCAACTACCGCGAGAACCCCTGTCTGATGGCTGAATTTTTGTGGCGGTTCGACCACCTCTCCGCGAAGGAACGTGGACACGACACGTCGGTCGGGCCAGCAGAGCTCTCGGCGGAGGTCGAAGCACGGATCAGGAAGAAGTTGAATGTGGAGGATGGGGTTCCGCTGTACAGATATTCGGTTCCCGGTTTGCTCGAGAGGGGTTATGCCTGTGGACCTAGGCTGCCGGCTCAGAATCGATCTATCATCAGTCGGCGGACTCGCAGCTCTCCCCTCGTTTGGATACCGGCCGGGGACGTTGGTGGAAGAAAGTCATCCAGCAAGGAAGATGGAAATGCGGCCACTGATGAGGAGGGCGCAACGAGGAAGGAACCATGGGATGAAGAAAGGATGATCTACATGAAGGATACCTGGCGATTCCTGTCGGACCTGCCGGGTGTTGTGGTCCTGCCCGAGCGCGAGGTATATGCAATTCTTCACAAGCACGGAACGCCGAACATCCCCGAACACGTCGAGGGTGGCGATATCGAAGGTGGCAGGACGAGAACGCAGGAATTTGCGAACGCGCCATGGTTGCTCGTGAAGCCGAGGATCACGGGACACCAGCACTATCGGCTTGTTCATGGGGTGGTCGGACGTGCATTGGTCAAGTTTGATTGCACGAAGCAGCTTGCTACGGCTGTGTTGGATGCGTTGAAAGGTGCGTTTATTCTGATTCCCACACAGTATATGGTGACATTGGAACGCGAAGCACACTCGCATGCATTCGAGAACGCGAAGATTTTGCACCGTGACATCAGTGTAGGCAATATCATTTTGACAGATGAAGGAAGAGGGTTGTTGATCGACTGGGAGATGGCGAAGAGAGTCGATGTCATTGGCAGCAGGCGACCGGACCGTACGGTGAGTTGCTCGCGATGTTGTTTTGTCACGGACTAAATACTGGAATCCTGGGCAGGGAACGTGGCAATTTATGTCTGCACGATTGCTGAAGACTCCTGGGAAGTTGCATGCGTTCGAGGACGATCTCGAGTCATTTTTGCATGTGCTTGGGTGGACGACTCTGCGTTATGTTCCGGCCATCGAGAGATATCTACCCGAATCTCGTGGAAGAGACATGGAAGTGTTTGACGAACATCATCAGGATAGATTTGGCGAGAAGGGTGGGTCTCACAAGGGTGCGCGCTTAGGCTCAGGACAGTATCCGTCGGAGACATTTGAGCCTTGCAAGCCAACACCGCTTTGGGGCCTTCTCAAAGGGCTGAGCGAGCCCTTTAAGATGCTCTACGGACATAAGCCACCAACCGACGAAAACCGAAGGATGATACAGCCCCCGATCGACATCACTGATGAAGAATTGCTGTACTTGTCTGTCATTATTGGTCGGTATGACAAAAGCATGGAGCGTCTGAGATCGTCTAGTTGGTTCGTCGAGCAGATATCCAAGGCCTTGGACGAGCGGGACTGGCCTACGGACGACAAGGCGGAATTCCAACCCATTTCTTTCCCTGGTGACACGCTTTTCCAGAATAAGCTGAAGAATGACCAACTTCGGGAGTCACAGGTGGTCTTGGAAGACTCGATGGGAATCTCAGGGAGCGCGAAACGACCAGCCAGCCCGATCCCAGAATCGGAGCGACTTTCGAAGCGTCTTCGTAGCAGCTTGGCTATTTCTGGATCCCACTCTTGACCGTGTTCTCAGTGGTCATCTTGAGGTTATGTATTATTTTTAGATTGATGGGCTGTAGCAATGCATGAGTATATCCCAATAATCCATTCACTTATCAGATCTTCAATGAGACCTGATGAGAGATTTGGCCAAACAATAAACAACAACTCCTTCCCCTGAGCATTTAGATTTGAGTCCGTCGTTCAACATCATCGACATTAATGATATAGGTTCCATCTCCTGAAATATGCATTTAAATATCGGGAACTGTCACTCGTGCCACCGCCGAGTTGGTGCCGACTCAAGTCTACTGCGACCTGATGTCCTCGAGTTCGGGCGAAGTTTGCAAACGCAAGAGACAGCAGTGGCGGCCGCAGACAAACGACAACGACAAGAAAAAGAAAAAGAAACAAAACAGTGATGACGATGTATCAACGCACCTCCATCCATTGCAGGACTACTTGGAACTTGGGCTCGATGGTACCGCTGGCCTGGCAAGCCCAGGCGTTTCGCGCTTCCTGAGATTCCGTCTGCTCAGACAGTTCGTGATTCTCCGAGCTGGTTGGTCTTCAACTCATTGCTGAACATCCGTTTTGCTGCGCAGAGCAATTTGGTAGTTTGGTTCCGCTTTATCGTTCGCAGGTCGGTCAATCCTCCCTTGTCCGGGGTATTGCTCGTCTGCTTCGTACATTTCAGACTTCATGTCGTCATCATACTGATCAATTGTGGCAGACGGGACGCATAACCTTCTATTGGAGATATCGACCAGCAGCTTCCTTCTCCTTCGATCTTCGGTCGTGAGTTTTTCTGGTACCATTCCCAGAGTGGTACTGGCTTGCAAGTTAAGTTAGCACTTTTTCGAGGAATAGGGATAGTGTCCTGAGCACAAGGGATCACTCTTGCGAGACCCACCACCCTCGAGTCGTATCCATCCAACTGGCGATGCTCGTCATACACCACCGTGTCTGCCTCACAAGAAAGGAGCAAATATGTATATCGTCCTCGAAACGGTGCAACTTGCCAGCATTCTTCAATAACCAGTGTGGGCACGAAATTTCCACGTTCCCTGTCCATATTTTGCAGGTGCTCGGTATGTGGGAAAACGATATCGCGTGAGTGACTCGCCGGCATGATCAGATCGCTTGTCGCCAACGACGTCGAGCGTCTTTGCCGTCTCCCAGTCTATCGCATCCATCAAGATGTGTTTCGTATGCTTGTGCCTCGGTGCAAGATCGATGGGCATCCTCGAACGAATGCGAGTAGGACCTTTCGCGTTTCGATATATCAGCATATGGAGCCTCGTGTACGGATCAGAATACAGTATGAAGTACCGTTTCGACGCGCCCAAGACGGCGATATTACTGTCTTTTTCACGTGACTTGTCACCCCGTGAGAAATTATGTCAAAAAACCTGCCTCACCTTCGGCGCTCTCTAACTCCCCGACACCTCGTCGGGATTCGTCGGAAACGATACCATTCGACTCGGACGAGCCAGGCACATCCATCCATCAAGGACCGAAGAGCAGATTCAACATTTTGAAATTTCGGAATTTCGGGGGTCTCGGGATTTGCTGATCAGGTGTGTCTGGCCATTTCTGCTGCTGTCTGGAGCTTGAAACAACATCGTAGGCATGCTGCAGGGTCAGAAAGCAAGCACCGACATCCAATGGGTTGAGAGACTAATATGTCCACAGAAGAGTTTGGCACACAAAGTGTGCTACAGACGATCACATGTGGTATTGTATATGACCTTGATTTATGTTCTGCATGATATCACTGATGTACATACCATCCAAGTCTGTAGCATGCAAACATGTCTTGCTCTGGTCTGTTATCCTTCAGACCTAAGTGCCATCGACAACTGTGGCATTCCTATATGACAAAACATGCCACGATCTCAGTGGCTGCAGCCATTTGGTTGGATCTGGAGTTCCATATAAAACATCACAGGCAGAAAATACATTTTGAATGCATACCCCGAACCAGCACATGTTTGCCACTGCCCATCTCCTGCTTTGCCTGTACACCGAGGCCGATCTCAATGACCTGATGACACTCTGGAATGATCCCCGCGTCCATCCCTCACAATGACAGGTGCGCTCACTCCCCACAGCCTGCAGTTCAAAAAGTTCCTCCATGCACAGATGGACAGTGCCATGTTCAGCGCTGTCATCCGGTGCCACGACATGGGCAAGTTCGTCGGTCAACTCGTTGTCCATGTACCCAAACAGTGACATCATGATGAGACGTTCGGCATCTGTCGCATGCCTTGGTTTTGGAACTGTGGCTATGGCACCAAGGCAATGGTGTTCATGGTTGACTATGTGTTCAGGTGGATCAGTTTGCACATGCTGTCATTGATTGTGTTAGCAAGTAATGAATGGGCGATCATGGTTCATGAAAAGATGTGAGTGGCTGCTTTTACTCATGCGAGAATGGCATGAATGATGTCACTGTGCAGGGGGTTCGTGATAAAAGGGTGAAAGCGGGGATTAGAGAACTGCAAGGGTAGTCAGCACCCATGATAGGTCATGGGTATGGGTGTGCACGGGTGTGGGTGTGGGTTGCCACAGGCTGACCCATCAACCCGCGACCCATGGGGTCCCTATCCGTGCCTATATCCATGTAAGTCTCCATAACAGTTCCGTACATCTGAGACGTTCCCTGACCACTCTCACCGCGTCTGCCACCTGCTGCCTTCCCTGGTGCCTCCCTTCGTCTCACATGACGACGACAATGATCGCGGTCGTCGCGTTGTTGTCGTTGCTGCCACCACCTTGCCTCACCTTGCCTCACCTTGCCTCGCCTCACCTTGCCTTGCCTCACCTTGCCTTGCCTCACCTTGCCTTGCCTCACCTTGCCTTGCCTCACCTCGCCTTGCCTCACCTTGCCTTGCCTCACCTTTCCCCGCCTCACCTCTCCTCGCCTCCCCTCGCCCTTC
>JBBPMP010000566.1:0-10915 GCA_038090395.1 Boletales sp. KT-2023a
AATCAAAGGAAGAAGAAGAAAAAGAATAGGGGTCTGTATGAATTGTAACACTCTGCCCTAAATTGTATATTAACAACCATGACCATTTCAGGCATTCATAACATACCATGTTTCAGTACGCATATGTTGTCTGTGACTGTACAGTATCTCCATTCTACCATCTCTTTGTCTGATGAAATTTCCATTGTTCAATGGTGGGAAGTCACTATTTTACTATATGGATTAATTCTAATTCTAATTTGTAGATTAATGCTCAACAGTATCCTGTATGTGTTATGCTTGGTCTGGATAGGAATGAGCATAGGCTCAAAAGGAACTGAAGACAAGGGTCAAGGGTTCAAGGAGTTGGGCAAGACTTGCCAGACGATGAAGGGTCGAACTGATAAGATGATCAGTTGGAGATCAAAGGTTCAATCAACAGAGAATGTTGATGGAGGGATCAAGGAGTTGTCCAATGAAGAAGTCAATGAGGGATCAGAGAGTTTGAGGAGGACAAGGTATAATTGAGTAGAACTAAGCTAGAGTACAATTGATGTATGACTAAGGCTTAAGTATTACTCAGAATAAAGTTAAAGCACAGAATAAAAGTAAGGTTCACCTCATGGTAGAGATAAGAGAACATGAGGCGATGGAAATGAAAGCCAGGAGGTAAAGATAAGAATGGTGTGTGACAAACATGTTGTACGTTCTAGAACACTCTAAAGAAGATAGAAGAATACCAGGTGATGCTGGTCTAGGTATGACAAAGAAAAAGAGAAGAAAGAGGGAATTGTAACAGTATGGGCTTCTCTTGCTCAGTATTATCTTTCCATCATGTCATCCTCAGTATCAAGTGAGCATGCATTTTCTGCTGCTGCACTTATGTACTATCACCAAGCAGCAAAATTGCTTGAAAGATGATATTGTGGAGGCCATTCAGATTCTTCATATGCTTTATAATCATGATCTTCTATTTTGTGAGCCAGCTCCCTCTTCAGCTCTAGAACTGGAATTAGAGCATGAATTTGAGGAGAAAGTATCAGAAGTGCAACTAGTGGTTAAAGAGGATTTGACTTGGATTTTGGAGCTTTCTGATGACTCAGATGTTGAGGACTAGTGTTTTAATGTTGTAGAATGAAAAATACACTGTTTTCTATACTTTCACTTATAGGCCCTGGCCTAGGCCCAAGCCAGGCCCAAGCCAAGCCTAGGCCCTTCTTCAGGGCCTGGCCTAATATACTGCAAGGCCAAGGCCCTGGCTTTTAGGCCAAGCCAGGCCTAGTACATCACTACTTGGGACAGACTAGAGGTTCCTATCCAGATCTACCCAGTTAAGTATCTTGCTGTCAATGCTGTCAAAGTCTGTGCTCTGTCCAGAGGAGGGCTGTTTTGCTGATGCAGAGATGGAGACCAGGAGGTGACAAAGTCAATTTACAAACTGAGGAATAAATCCTCAGCAAGATTGGAACTAAATACAGGAATGTCAGAGGCTGTGCTAACAGTGGGCAGAGGGTGGAGTAGTGGAGTACATAATTCTACATACTGGTGGCACCAAGGGATGATGGACTGCTATGATAGGGAAGGCAGAGGAAAACAACAGGGACAGAGATGGGAACTACATACAGGAAGGGGCCAAGACCTGTCAGGGTGGGCAGAGATGTCAGGGTTGAGTGGACATGTCATGCAAGAGTAAACAAAGGGGGTAGAGTCCAGATAGGAGACAGGTCAGTGGTGCAAAGAGTCAGATAGGGGCATCTGGAATGGGATGGAAGGTGTTACACTTGGTCTGGGTAGGAACGAGCGTAGGCTCAAAGAGAACTAGAGACGAGGGTCAAAGGTTCGAAGGAGTCTGAGCAGGACTTGCCAGACAACGAAGGACTCAACTGATAAGATGATCGGTGAGAGATCAGAGATTCAGTCAATGTAGAGAGTTGACGGAGAGATCAGAGGGGTTGTCCAACGAAGGTAGTCAACGAAGGATCAAGGGGATTCCGAGGAAGACAAGGTTGATTGAGCAGAACTAAGCTAAGGTACATTGATGTACAACAAGGCTTAAGTAGTACTCAAGATAAAGTTAAATCGGAGAAAGGAAAGATAAGAATCGCTTCATGGTGAAGATAGGAATAAACATGAGGCAGCGGAGATGAAAGACATGAGGTAGAGATAAGAACAGTGTGTGATGAACGTGTTGTACATTCTAGAACACTCTAGAGAAGGTAAAGGAACCAGGTGATGCCGGTCTAAGTATGATAAAGAAAAGAAACGGAGGAATCGTAACATTACCCCCAGAGTACATTTGAAGTTACTACAAGAAAACAAAAGGGTGATCGAAGAGAATAGAAGAAAACAGAAGAACCACCTAGAAGTCCATGCAACAATCGCCACCAGGGGAACCCATCATGTTTGCATAAGCAGAATCATCGATGCCATCGCTGTCGTCCTCATGGATCTAATGAGGTGCAAAATCCAGATGTACAGTTGTAGTAGGAGGTATGGGATGCGGAGGGGACTGAGAGGGATGACAATGATGTGGATGACATCAAGGAGGGATTTGGGTAGAGGGTCCAGCCTCGTTCGGAGGGGATGATAATCTGGCAAGGAAGGGGCGATGAGAATGAGAAGCATGACAACCAGAAGAGTGAGAGGATGTAGGGGACAATGAGGGAGCAACTGAGGGAGGAGGACAGGGACAACAAGGACAGTTGTGTTGTGAGTGTCCTGGTGCATGACGACCACAGAAGGGGCAGGCATAGTAAGGGCAGTGGGGATGGATATGGTTCAAGCAGTGACAGTGGTAGCACGTTTTGAAGTAGAGGGGATGGGATGAGGGAAGAGGATGGTCACGTTGACTGCTCCATCATACTTCAACACAATCCATCTCATCAGCCATGGCCTGGGTGAAGGGTTCCAATGAATAGTCGGTAGACTGTTCTGCGGTATGGTAGCCGGAGGAGTGGGAAGTCAACATTGCCAAGTCGTTGAGGGTCAAGGGAGGTTCCAGAAGATCTGGGGTGGGGATTCGGTTTTCTTTGGATTGGTCAGCTAGTTCCCTGACATAGCGAAGAACGTTGGTGGTAAGGTTGTCCATCTCAAGCTGGTGCATGAGGTCGGTGGTGAGGGTGAGGAGTCTGCAGTGTACGTTGTGTAAGAGAGCGGTTTGGGTTGTCAAGTAGGAGTGGGCATGGATTTCATTGGCAATAGAAAGAAGGTGAGGAAGTTTGTTATACAAATGTAAAAGGGATTTGAGAGGAGAGTATGGTTCTAAATAATGATGAAGGGGAATGATAAGGTCCAGGTGGTTCAGGCGCATATGCATAGCTCTGATGGCAGTAATAGGAAAATGCTCCTGTTGGAGATGATGGGCATAGATAGGTACTGCGATGGAGAGGACAGCGTCAGTATTAGCAGGGGGAGGTGTAGGGGGAATGTAGGGGGCAGTCCACGGGATTTCAGAGGTAGCATCGACAGGAGGAAGTTCAGGAGGGGGGTTCCAGGGTGAAGTGATAGTGGGATGAGGTTCGGGGATAGTCAGAATGGGAGAGGGGGATCTGGTGGGAGAGGGCATTTCAACAATGAGAGGGAGATGATGGGTGTTTGGGAGAAGGAAAGATGGAAGGGTGAAGCTTCTTATAGTCGTTCAGAAGCTGTTTCGCATGTTTGAACTCTGATTCGGGTAACCAGGAGTCTTCTTCAGCCAAGTAGCCTTTCCATCGGATCAGGAATTTCTGATTAAGCAGTGATCCCTTGTGTTGGATGATTTTCTCCATTTTGTACTCCTCTTCTCCATCGATAAGGTCAGGAGGTGGGGCGGGGAAGTTTGGTCCATGTACATCATTTTCGCGATAGGGCAATAAGAGGGAAGCATGGAACATGGGGTGTATCTTCCAGGTACAAGGGAGGTGGAGTTTGTATGTCAAAGGAGATAGGACGTGAGTGATGGTGAAGGGTCCTTCTCGTTTGGGGGTGAATTTTGGATGAGAGATAAGCCATTTAAGGTTTTGAGCTTCGAGCCAAACCTTGTCCCCTTTCTGGAAGGGAGTGAATTTCCCATGGAAACGAGACTTCATGACTTGTCTGGCAAGTTCGTGGGCTGCTAGAGCCTCGTCTCGAGCTGCAGAAAGGAGTTTTAGGTGTTCTTCAATGGCTGGGAGGTGGGATTCAGCAAGGATGGTGGGAAGTGGATGGGGTTCAAAGCCCATCATGAGAAAGAATGGGGATTTGCTGGTAACAGAGTGGGGGCAGTGATTGTGTGTGAATTCGGCGTGAGATATCATTTCAGACCAAATAGAAGGGGAGTTGCCACAGAAGATGCGGAGATAGGTTTTGACTTCTTGATTGACACGTTCTGTTTCGCCATCAGACTGTGGATGATAGGCAGTAGAGAGGGAGAGGTCATATCCAAGGAGGCATCTGAGCTCTTTGGCAAAGGTAGAGGCAAATTGGGGATCACGATCTGAGATGATTTTGTCATAGAGACCGAATCAAGTATAAACTTTGTGAAAAAAGAGGGAGGCGATCCCTTCAGCGGAGACTGACTTCTTTGTAGGGCAGAGAATCACCCCCTTAGTAAGCCCATGGTTGACCACAACCAAAAGACTGTCAAAGCCATCAGAGAGGGGAAGGTTGGTGATGAGGTTGCAGGAGACTTGTTGAAATGGGCGAGTGCAGGAAGAGGAGATGGGAGAGAGGGGGGGAATGGTGGGGTGTGTGTTTGCTTTGGCAGATTGGCAAGAGGTGCATCCCTCAATGTATTTGCAGACAAAGTGAGCAAGACCTGGCCACCAGAATTCAGAGGCGATGAGTTGGCAAGTTTTAAGATAACCAGGGTGACCAGCGGAGGGGTGATCATGGTGTCATTGGACGATGGAGTGACGAAGGTCAGGAGGAACATAGACACATCCTTGGAAGGTAAGTACCCCAGCATCATATTTCCAGTCAGAGAGGTGCGAGCAAAAGCGAGCAGGAACATCGCCAGTGGTAGCATAGAGTGCATCGAGCATGAGGGGGTCGGAGGAGGAGGAGGATGCAAGCTTCTCTTGAAGGGAGGTGTCGATGAGGTTAACAAAGAGGGAGTCAGGTAGGAGGGTGACATTGTCATTATCGTCATCATGTGAGGGAAGGAGGTCAGGGTGGCAAGAGAGGGCATCAGGAGCAGCGAGGGAGGAGCCAGGAACGTGGGTGAGTTTGAGGTCGTAGTCGGAGATGTCTAGTAACCAACGAGCCTGTTGTTGGTTAAGCTTCTGAGGTTGGCGGAAGTATGTGAGGTTCTTATGGTTGGTGAAAACTTGGACAGGGAAGAGGGAACCCAAGAGATAGTGTCGCCACATTTTGAGACCTCAGATGACAGCTAAAAGTTCACAATCATAGATATCGTAGTTTCATTCAGCGGGGGAGAAGGTCTGGGAGAGGTAGGAACAAGGGTGCCAGTCACTGTTGGTGTCAGTTTGAAGGAGGACTCCTTCTGAAGCATATTTGGAGGTGTTGGTGGCAAGAGTGAAGGGACGAGAGGGGTCGGGGAGATGGAGGATGGGTTGTGAGAGGAAGAGTTTCTTCAACTCATCGAAGGCTTGTTGGGAAGAAGGGGACCAGGACCAGGGTTGGTTCTTCTTGGTAAGGTCAAGGAGGGGATGAGTGATGTTAGAGTAGTTGGGGATGAACCATCGATAGAAGTTGGCAAAGCCAAGGAAAGAGCAGATATCTTTGACCTTTGTAGGGGTGGGCCATTCTTGAATGCTGTCGAGTTTGACGGGGTCCATGGCTAGTTCATCAGGGTGGACGATCATACCAAGATATTCAACTTCTGAGATGGTGAAGTTGCATTTTTTGAGCTTGAGGTGGAGGTTGAGTTCTTCCATTTGTTGGAGGACTCATTTTGTGCATTCCTCATGGGTTTTCTGATCAGGGGAGAAGATCAAGAGGTCGTCCATGTAGATTACCAACCATCCTTCAGCAATCATATTGCGGAAGGAGTCGTTCATAAAGCGTTGGAAAGTAGCAGGGGAGTTGCAAAGTCCGAAGAACATTACTGTAGGTTCAAAAAGACCTTTGTGGGTAATGAAGGCAGCTTTCCATTGATGGCCATCCTTGATGTGAACGTTGTTGTATCCCCAGCGGATGTTGAACTTAGTAAAGACTTTAGCTCCATTGAGTTTATCGACAAGGTCGGAGATGAGGGGAAGGGGATAGGCATTGTGAACGGTGTGTTCATTAACGTAGCGATAGTCTTGGCAAGGGCAGAGGCCACCATCCTTCTTTTTGACAAAGAAGAAAGGGGCAGCTTGGGGAGAGTTTGATGGTTGGATCTTGCCAGCTTTGAGGTTCTCGTCAAGGAAGGTTTTGGTGGCAAGCTTTTCATCTGGGGTGAGAGGATAGAGTTTGCCGATTTTTGGGGTGAAGGATTCGTCAAGGTTGATCTCATGATCATAGGGATGGCTGGGAGGAACATGGTCAGTCACCTCTTTTGAGAAGACAGTGGAGAACTCAGAGTATTCGGGGGGAAGGGTAACTTTGGGTTTGGCTTTTTCAGCAGCTGCTGCTAGTTCCATTGCTGTGGTGAGTTTGGCAATGGTGGTGTTGGGGATAAATCAAGAACCACAGTGGATGAGGCATTGGATGATTTGACAATTGTTGTTGCAGACAAGATGTTGTTGTTTGGTCTCCTTCTTCATGTAATCGTAGAGTCGTCCATCCCAGATGGTGTCAACATTGATGTGTCGAATGGGGCGAGGGGAAACAGGAGTAGGAGGGGGACGAGTGTGTTTCTGATAAAGATCATTTGACTGATTGAAATCAAGGGGAATGGAGAGTTGTTGTTTCGCCCAGTCGATGGTGGGATTGACCTGTTTAAGCCAAGGAAGTCCAAGGATAACATTTTCTTTTCCAAAGTTGAGGACATGGAAGAGGATGGAGTGAGAGATCTATCTGATGTGGATGTAGAGGGTGGTAGAGAATTGAATGAGACCATTCTTGTTAGGAGATTGGTCGACGTTTCGAACGGCAATGGGGGTAGAGAGTTGAGTTTTCAGGAGTTTGTGTTTCTGGACAATGTCCCAATTGATGCAGGAGATTTGTGCTCTGGAGTCGATGAGAGCACGGGTTCCAATGGCTTTTAAGTGCAAGGATTTGATGACTTGGACAGGGATTTGCATAGATTGTCTAGCTATCAAGTTTACAAGTACAGGTGCACAAGAGAAGGAAGAGGAGGGTCGTTGCGTTGGGGTACACCCTCCATTCAAAAATCCTTGTTGGGGACTGCAAAAGAAATGCGGGCAATGGTTTCTTCATCATCATCGTCAAGCTCTTCAAGCTTGGGTAGTTCTTCAACCTTTCTAACCTCCTTCTTCTTTGGCTGAGGGGTCAAGGGGAAGGTGGGGCAAGCAGGGGAGAGGTGACTGGGTTTACAACAGCAGAAGCAGAGTCCATTTTTGATGCACTGTTGCCTTTTGGTTTGGGTCATCTTTGGGATGTGGACAGCATCTACATCCATGGCATTTGGGTCTTTGGTAGTATGGGGGGAGGAAGGAGAGGAGAAAGATCGGTAGGTGAGGGTGGAGGAGTGGTTTTGGTGGGCAATATTTTCAGTGCAACCCCATTGGGTCTGGAAGTGGATCGTCTTGGAATACCAGTCCTCGACTTTCGTGGGAATGGTGTCCATGGTCATGATGTGATGCATAAGCTTGACAGGAATGCCAGCGGAGAAGTAGCCAATGAGGACATTCTCATCGACGATTTGACTGATCTGGACCTTGCTTTGGAAGGTCAAGATGTAGGAGGTGAGATCAGCAGGGTGGTTCGTGTTAGGCATGCGATAGGTGGAGAGCCAGTTAATAGCGAGGGCTCTAGTGTCATGGTGTTTGAAGGTGGTGTTGAATTTGGCAATGAAACTGGCAAAGGTTCCAAGGCCTACTGCAGTTCCATTGGCATCAGTGACTAAGGCGGATTTTTGAAAGGAGGATGCCCAAGTGAGGGCAGCACCTGCCTTCATATAGGAGAGGGCAAAGGCGATTCATTTGTTGTCAGTGTTGTAGACATCGTCATTTACCATTAGGTAGGTTTGGACGGAGTTGAGCCAAGGGGATGCCTTAGCATAGTTGCCATCGAAGGCATCAGGGGTACAGATGCGGAGTTCAGTGGGTTTGGTCATCATAGTAGAAGAGGGAAAGGGGGGAAGTGGGTGAGAGGGGGCGAAAAGATGAGAGAGAGATGGAAGAGGGGGGACAGGGGTGGGGGAGATGAAGAGAGGAGGTCTGGTGGCTATGGGAGTGGGGGAAGGGGGAGTGGGGTTTCGAGGAATGGAGATGGAAGTGGAGAAGTCGTGGGCAAGGGTGAGAGTTTCTTCTCATTCAAGGTTGTCAGGGACTTGGATGTCAGAGTTGCTGTCCTGGTTGGGGTATTCAGTGGCAGTGGGGGAGGGAGAAGAGTCGGAGGGAAGTTCCTGTGCTCTAGAGCAGTAGGAGTCAAGGAGTGACCTGGGGAGGCTGGTACGATGAGGGGGTGGGGATGAAATGGTGGGGAACTACAGCGATGGTAGCCCAAAGTAGAGCTTAGTTCTTTTGTTACGCTTGGTCTGGGTAGGAATGAGCATAGGCTCAAAGAGAACTAGAGGCGAGGGTCAAAGGTTCAAAGGAGTCTGAGCAGGACTTGCCAGACGACAAAGAACTCAACCGATAAGATGATCAGTGAGAGATCAGAGGTTCAGTCGATGTAGAGAGTCAATGGAGAGATCAGAGAGGTCGTCCAACGAAGGCAGTCAACGAAGGATCAAGGTGATTTACGAGGAAGACAAGGTTGATTGAGCAGAACTAAGCTAAGGTACATCAATGTACAACAAGGCTTAAGTAGCACTCAAGATAAAGTTAAATCAGAGAAAGGAAAGATAAGAATTGCCTCATGGTGAAGATAGGAATAAACATGAGGCAGCGGAGATGAAAGACATGAGGTGGAGATAAGAATGGTGTGTGACAAATGTGTTGTACGTTCTAGAACACTCTAGAGAAGGTAAAGGAACTGGGTGATGCCGGTCTAAGTATGACAAAGAAAAGAAACGGAGGAATTGTAACACGGAGTGGCAGCAGATGTGGAGTACATCTTCATGGAGTGGAAATCCTCGGAGCAGATGTAAATGGTGGATTGCACAGAGCCTTCTAACTTACTGTTATGATTCATATGGGCCCCTATACTTTTTCCCCTTCCTCATCAGACTTCTCCTTTCCCTCTTCACCCAGACTTATCTCTTTTCATTCCAAACCTAGATGATCTCGATCAGACACAGTCTTACACTGGATCTGATCATTCTTTTCTTAGATCTTTCCTATGCTTTCCTATGTGTGCAGCTTTGTGCAGTTTCTATCTTTACTTTGGATAGCCCTTCTGATCACAGCACTTGGCTGTCCACTTTTATTTAGATCACCCAGCCTTAGGGCTATTCTTGCATAGCCTTATGCTGCCTTGCTGACTTGGTATGACTGGCACATCACAGTATACTGTATATACCAGCCTGTATCATAGAGTAACCTTAAGCAATTCCTACTTGGGTTTTCACCTTCTTTCCTTGTCCCTCAGTCCTCAGTCTTGGGCCTTCATTGCCCCTTCCCTCATCCCTTGTATTCTAGTCTCTATCTGAGCTAGTCTCCTCATCATCCCTGGCAGCGACCCCAAGATCCCTCTGCCCACACTACATCTGATTGATGTTAGTTCATTGATCCACTCTCACGACATCAATGCCACCCAAGAACCCCCCTGTCCCGACTCCAACCCCAAGACCCCTGAGTCGTCCCTAGGCCTACATGGCATCCCTCTGTCACTCTGAACCTCCGTTCCCAAAGTTAACATATTCTACCCCTGACCTCCTTGACTTGAAGGTGTTCCTCCAAGTCTACATCTGTTCCTACCTGGACCAGTTGTAACAAAAGGAATTGCTTTCTCTTGACCGGACTACTCTCTAGTAGATCCCCACCATTTCCCACCAATGCCCCAGAAACCCTCACCCCCAGGGCAACCTGTTATGATTCCCTTGCTTCTTTTCTTTGTCATACTTAGACCGGCATCACCTGGTACCTTTTACTTTCTTTAGAGTGTTCTAGAATGCACAACATGTTCGCCACACACCGTTGTTATCTTCACCTCATGTCTTTCATTCTGTCACCTCATGTTCTTTCTTATCTCTACCATGAGGCAATTCTTATCTTTCCTTTCTCCAATCTAACTTTATCTTGAGTACTACTTAAGCATCATTGTACATCTGTACACCCCAGCTTAGTTCTGCTCAATTAACCTTGTCTTCCTCGTAATCACTTTGATCCCTCGTCGACAACCTTCGTCAGATGACCTCCCTGATCTCTCCGTCGACTCTCTACATTGACTGAACCTCTGATCTCTTACCAATCATCTTATTGGTTGAATTCTTCGTTGTCTGGCAAGTCCTGCTCAGACTCCTTTGAACCTTTGACCCTTGCCTCTAGTTCTCTTTGAGCCTATGCTCATTCCTACCCGGACCAAGCGTAACAAAAGAACTAAGCTCTACTTTTGGCTACCATCGCTGTAGTTCCCCACCATTTCATCCCCATCCCCTTGTCATACCAGCCTCCCCAGGTTGCTCCTTGACTCCTACCACTCTAGGGCACAGGAACTTCCCTCCGACTCTTCTCCCTCCCCCACTGCCACTGAATACCCTGACCAGGACAACAACTCGGACATCCAAGTCCCTGACAACCTTGAATGAGAAGAAACTCTCACCCTTGCCCATGACTTCTCCACTTTCATCTCCATTCCTCGAAACCCCACTCCCCCTTTCCCCACTCCCATAGCCACCAGACCTCCTCTCTTTGTCTCCCCCACCTCTATCAAGGACTGGCTTGACAAAGCAAAAATGTTTCATGCTCAGAAAGCTTGCATCTCCACACTTCAACAAGGACATCGTACTCCCTCTTCCTTTGCT